>NW_012194859.1:628802-650645 GCF_000504015.1 Erythranthe guttata
TCACTCTCTCTCTCGCGCTCGCTCTCTCTTTGGGCGTGTTGGAAGCGAGAGAGAGAGAGAGAGAGAGAGAAACCCCCATTTTTTATTTATGTATGTAGGTACATAAATACAGACAGCTAGATATAGATAGAGAAAGAGAAAAAAAACACACACGCTCGAGATTTATATATATATATATATATATAGATATAGATATATATACAAATATATATATATATATATATATATATATTTATATATATATATATATATATTTATATATATATATATATATATATATATATATATATATTTTTATGTTTTTATTTATGTTTTTGTTTATTTTTATTTTTTTATTTTTTTATTTTTATATATATATATATATATATATATATATATATATATATATATATATATATATATATATATATATATATATATATATATATATATATATATATATATATACTTGCTTAGTTATATTAAATGTAAATTACACCCACACCCCTGAGGTATGCTTAAATAACTTTAATGTCTCTGTGGTATCGATAATTACACTCACCCCCTTGAAACGTAGTTATAAACTCTAATGGGATAATGCATTGGATACGTTATTACGATAGAGTTCTAACGGACTATTGGTTTCAGGAAGTGGTGGAGACAACAAAGAGAATTGGGTGATTTAAGAAATATTGGGGGAGCCATGTCACCCCATAACTCCCCATAACTCTATGTTATCTCCACCGCTAGCTAAAAGTAATAGTCCATTAGAACCCTATCGGAATAATGTATCCAATGCATTATCCCGTTAGAGTTTCTAACTACGTTTCAGGAGGTGAGTGTAATTATCGATACCACAGGGACCTTAAAATTATTTAAGCATACCTCAGGGGTGTGGATGTAATTTACCATTCTATTAAAGTTTTTGGTCTTATACAATTCAATTATAGTAAGATTGCACAACTCATGTAGTTCTCTCTTAAATTTTGGGCTCAAAAGATTATTGAATGTAGCCCAGAAATTCACTTTTCTCTGAGCCGTTCGTTCCAGCATAAAAGCCCATGTAATCGGTCAAACAGGAGAACTTTCTAGATTATTCAATCTTGACCGTTACTTCTCTCTGCTTTGGATAGAGTATTGACAAAAATTGAGTGGTTCTAACTAGGGTTCTGGACTTCTGGTGATTGTGCTCTGTATTAGGCTGTTGGAGCCACCGCCGAAAGGTTATGGACGAGAAAACATGACAAGGAAACTGAGCCGTAATAAAAACCGAGCTTCTTCATCTGTTGAAGATTAGTTGTTCAAAGTTTGTGTCTGTTTTGTTTCACAACTTCCGTACTCGGTATGTAACTCTTTCTTTCTTTCGTTTTCTATAATCGTTTATTTCCTTTCCCATAGGTAATCTTTGTAGTTTTGTTTGTCTTCGAGTTCAAATGGGTGCCCGACAGTCCAACTTGTGTATGCAACTGTGTAATAAAGTACCAATGAAGAGATCATCTTCTAACATAAGGCCCAAATTCGGTGCTTTTATATAAATGGGGCTATATTTACGAAAATTCGCAATACCGAGCATAAAATCTTATGATTTACGATTCAATTCATTCATATCTATGTCAATTCAAATGTTAAAATAAATCTTAAATTCAACTAATCGATCAAATTTTACGATTTGTTGGTCCCTATATTACATACATTTCTTTTATTTTTTTTTTAATTTTGGTCCTTAAACAAGAAATGCACCCTAAGTGGGGGTCAATTTGTAATTTCTGAAAATATCACCGCTATACTTATTTCATCTTTCCAGTCGTTTCACCCAATTAGCAAATTTAACACCAAAGTGGATCTCTCTTGCAATATCTGAAATATCCGCCACCAACGCAGTATGCTTCGACTCCTCAACTATAATTATATTGTGTGTCATTCATTTACGAAAATTCGCAATACCGAGTTTAAAATCTTATGATTTACGATTCAAATCTTACGATTCAATTATTCATACCTAAGTCGATTCAAATGTTAAAATAAATTTTAAATATCGACAAAACGATCAAATTTTACGATTTAAGAAAATAATAATTTATTATATTATTTATAATTAACGTGTTATAATTACTATTTTGGTCCCTATATTATATCCCATTTTTAGTTTTGGTCTTTCAACCGAAAATGCCCCCAAGTGGAGGTCAATTGGTAATTTTCGAAAATCCACCTCCCTAGCTGAAGCAGTTCTGAAAATTGCAGAATCACCCCTATACTTTCTCAATCTTCCTAACCGCTCCACCCAAATTGCGAATTTGACCCCAAGTGGAGGTTAATTTGTAATTTCCAAAAATCCACCTCCCTGGATGAAATAGTTGTGAAGCTTGTAGAATCAACCCTATACTTACTCCATCTTCATAACCGCTCCACCCAAATTGCAAACTTGACTCTAAAGAGTGGATCTCTCTTTCACTATCCAAAATATTCGCCACATTTACAAAAAAACATAATAACGAGGGTACAATCTTATGATTTACGATTCAATTCATTCATATCTATGTCGATTCAAATGTTAAAATAAATCTTAAAAATAAACTAATCGATCAAATTTTACGAATTTTGGTCCCTATATTTGATACGCGTAAAACCTACGTATGAAAAACCGCAAGTGTACAGTACCGCGTTTTGTAGAATAGTGAATTCCAGATATCGATCCACAGGGAATTAAGTTCCTAAATCTACCAAGTACAGTAATTATACCTATCCTAAACTTTATCTAGATGGTCAAAAGGGAAGGGGATGAAGCTAAAAAGAAAGAAACAATAATAAAAGCAACGGTCCGCCAGTACATTCCGACGTGTGATGGCTTCTAGGGTAAAATCCACCAGTGTACTATCGATAAAGATCTACAAATTTGAATCTATTGTCAATTCTATGTTCGCTAACCCAGACACTAAAATACCATAACCCCCGTCTCCAGTGTAGGTAGAGTCTACCCACAGGTCCGACGTCTCCGTTCAGAACCTGATATTAAGAGAGCAATTAGGTCAAGTCCTTAAGGGCTACTCGAGGTGCATCACGTCTCCGTTTCCACAACCCGAGCTATGTTTTCCTAAAATCAAACGAGAAATCCTCTCTCGAGTACATTCCCATTTAGAATCAATTCAACTGTTGGCCAAACAATCGAAAGCATTTAATACAGGAAAACATAAACAGAATCAAAGAACGACAAATAGATCACAGATCTGGAAATCAAAATCAATATATACAAGGTTTCATTTCCCTAAAAGAAAATGCTCAGTTCATTACAAACATAGCATCCAAATGAAGAACACGAGAAATCATAAACTAAACGTAAAGAAAAAGCTTATGAAAAACCCGAGTCGAAACCCTCGTCGAAGCTTCCCGCGAAGAATTGGCGAGAACCGAAGAGCAAACCGAAGAAGAAGTCGAAGAGTCGGTTCGACGAAGAAGTCCCTGAAGAAGTCCTCGTTTTATGACACAAGGGATTTGTATTTATAGTGGGGCAAATATTCTTGAGGAAACTTTGCCTTTTTAGATATTTTTTACGCATCCCAAGGCCATATCGCGATATGGGCAGCAATATCGGGCGATATGGTAAAATTGCAAGCTCTCTGTTTCGTTTCTACCCATATCGCGATATGGAATGGCATGTCGCGCGATATGGCAAAAATGCAAGCTCTCTGTTTCGTTTTCTCCCATATCGCGATATGGAAGGTAATATCGCGATATGGTCGCTGCAATAACTTCAAACTCTGTTTTGACCCTTTTGTAGCCCGAATTTGACAATTTTGCATTTCACAAAAGTTGTAGCCCTTGCAGTTGGCTTTCTAAATCCATGTGAATCAGCTCAATCGGAGGTCGTATGAAGAAGTTATGCATAAAATACCGAACGCTGCCACCATCCACTTGATTGCAATTTTTGCTCTTGTTTGCTTGATTCTCGGCTTCGCTTTCAAAATCGTTTCGAATCGGCAAAAATAGCTAACAAAACCTGAAAATATAAATAAAACAAGAAACGCATAATATAAACAAATAAAGGCGAAAACTCGTACGAACGAAGACCAAAACTTGAAGAATTGATAAGTGAAAATCATGCAAAATGAACACTTATCACATCCTCAAACTTAGATCTTTACTCGTCCTGAGTAAATCAAAACGAAACAAAAACAAAAAGGAAATAGAAACAACAAACTAAAACTAGGCCACTAACGTAGGGAAACACGATTGCATTTAGCGTATGCAACAAGCCTTTGAACCCCTGGGTACCCCCAAAGGACGAGTTGTGTCTCGTGAGGGTTTTCAGACAACACACCCACAAAGTTGTCGGATTGGTCAAAGCATTGCAATTAATTCCAAAGATAAAACGAGCTAGATAACTTAAAATCTTAGAATGGCATACGGCTTAAGGTATTCGACTTTCCTACCGACGCAATTAGTTGTTTTTACACCAAAATGAAAGATAGACTCAAGAATCCGTAATTAAACAATAAACACAATCATCGAGGGTTTTGAGTAGAAATGTGGATGAAAAGTAAGTTTTGATTCTGAAATTCAGAAACTCGAGTTGGGCATAAGTAAGGTCTATTTATTCAATAGAAAAAAAAATGACAACAACAATTTTTTTGGTGATTTTCATCACAACTTTTTCTTTTTTTCTTTTTTTTGAAACGGGAATAATCGTGACTCGTGCAAGGCTCGATACCACTGTGTTATCTCTCTGACCCATGTATCGAACTTTAGTCCAAGAAACCCCCAAGCTTGACAACTCGAGAGACTTAGGCGACGAGGTGCACCCAACGGGTTAAGCTCGAGTTAGAAAGGCGGGGAAATCAGAGCGTGAATCACAACAACACCACATATTATTATTTTTCTCTTTATCTTTTTTTTTTTTTTTTTTTTTTTTTTTTTTTTATAATAAACAAAATAACATAATATAAAAACGTAAAGACCATTGATAGAACTTTTAGAACAACTCGAATTGTGAACACGTAATTCAATTCTAACTCGCCCCCCAAACCTCAGACTATTATACCCCTCAAAAAAGTGCGCTCAAGCTTAATCGGAAAGGACTCGAAAGGCTATCCACACAAGTTGCAAAAACGCAGTCGGAAGGTTCATCTATTATTAGCCGGTTATCCACAATTTCAATTTTAAAATCAACTAGCCAGTCTACTAATTCATTAATTGCTTTGCTTCAATAGAATCCGGAAATGCAACTTACACTCGATCTTAAATGAAATGCATGTGACAAACATAACATAATCACGGAAATCGAAATACATAAATGAAACTAAATTATATGAGATGCATGCAAAAGACCAATCAAAATAAGCTAAACTCACCCCCAAACTTAAATCATGCATTGCCCTCAATGCAAAAAAATAAAAGATATGAGAAAGAAATACACCCTGAATAGTCGTGCCGCAGATTGATCAGTGTTCTACGGTTGCGAAATTGAAAGTGTTCTTTGGTTGCACGGGGTGCCGTGAATTTTGGCACCGAGGGCGAATTGCCGGAATTGCCTAGACTTCCCGACGTCTTACTCTTCTTTCCTTGGGGACGAGATACCGGCAAAAATCAAGAAAAAGGGTGAAATTTAGATTTAAACCAAAAAATGCAAAAAGAAAAGAAAACTAACAAAATAAATGACGAAAAATAAATAATGGGTTGCCTCCCATTCAGCGCATGTTTTACTGTCGACGGCTCGGCACAATTTGGACGGATTATGTCCAATCCAAAACCTTGTAGATTGCGCATCCATCCGTCAGTCTTGATACATACTTTACAATCATATCATGGACTAGATTGCAATCTTGTAATGACCATCCCAACCCATGGTACTTTTCGTTTGCTTTGGAAATCAGTCGGTAGGAGACTAGGATGGGTTGCTTGCCTACCGATCTCTCAAACTCGTATACAAGAGAAAGCTCTACCTCAAATTTGAAACTCGTCTCCTCGCTCACTCTCAAATCCGGAGTTGCAATGTGGATAGGATTTGCTTCGTCAAGTTCTTCTACCATCATCTTCATCCCACTCTCATCACACGCAAAAGTATCTACAGAACTGGGATGAATAATTCCCTCAAGGTGCTCAACCTCATCGTTTATACGAAAATCTGTAAATACCTCGTTGTCTTCATAAAGGATGGTCAGATGTGGTTTGTGAATGTGACATCTCTGAAAATTTTCCCAAATATTTGCCAGAAAGTGGAGTTCGTCTTTTAAATAGCACAAGTGCTCATTTGTCTGTCCAATTCCATTTTCTGGGTTCAACCTTCGATGTCTTTCAATATCCTCCAACTCTTGTTGAATGTAATCTGCTCTGGATTGAATCTCGTAAAGAGAGATATCATAAATCGAGGCCATCAATGTATACAAGTCTGCTTACACAAATGAAAAAAAATAAAATCAAAATGAAAAAAATAAAACAAAAAAGAAAGAATGTCTAAAGCAAAGCAAGGATAGTTGGTAACGATATTAGTAAATTCAATATTAACTAATTCCCCGGCAACGGCGCCAAAAACTTGATACACGTAAAACCTACGTATGAAAAACCGCAAGTGTACAGTATCGCGTTTTGTAGTATAGTGAATTCCAGATATCGATCCACAGGGAATTAAGTTTCTAAATCTACCAAGTACCGTAATTATACCTATCCTAAACTTTATCTAGACGGTCAAAAGGGAAGGGGATGAAGCTAAAAAGAAAGAAACAATAATAAAAGCAACGGTCCGCCAGTACATTCCGACGTGTGATGGCTTCTAGGGTAAAATCCACCAGTGTACTATCGATAAAGATCTACAAATCCGAATCTATTGTCAATTCTATGTTCGCTAACCCAGACACTCAAATACCCTAACCCCCGTCTCCAGTGTAGTTAGAGTCTACCCACAGGTCCGACGTCTCCGTTCAGAACCTGATATTAAGAGAGCATTTAGGTCAAGTCCTTAAGGGCTACTCGAGGTGCATCACGTCTCCGTTTCCACAACCCGAGCTATGTTTTCCTAAAATCAAAGGAGAAATCCTCTCTCGAGTTCATTCCCATTTAGAATCAATTCAACTGTTGGCCAAACAATCGAAAGCATTTAATACAGGAAACATCAACAGAATCAAAGAACGACAAATAGATCACAGATCTGGAAATCAAAATCAATATATACAAGGTTTCATTTCCCTAAAAGAAAATGCTCAGTTCATTACAAACATAGCATCCAAATGAAGAACACGAGAAATCATAAACTAAACGTAAAGAAAAAGCTTATGAAAAACCCAAGTCGAAACCCTCGTCGAAGCTTCCCGCGAAGAATTGGCGAGAACCGAAGAGCAAACCGAAGAAGAAGTCGAAGAGTCGGTTCGACGAAGAAGTCCCTGAAGAAGTCCTCGTTTTATGACACAAGGGGTTTGTATTTATAGTGGGGCAAATATTCTTGAGGAAACTTTGCCTTTTTAGATATTTTTTACGCATCCCAAGGCCATATCGCGATATGGGCAGCAATATCGGGCGATATGGTAAAATTGCAAGCTCTCTGTTTCGTTTCTCCCCATATCGCGATATGGAATGGCATATCGCGCGATATGGCAAAAATGCAAGCTCTCTGTTTCGTTTTCTCCCATATCGCGATATGGAAGGTATTATCGCGATATGGTCGTTGCAATAACTTCAAACTCTGTTTTGACCCTTTTGTAGCCCGAATTTGACAATTTTGCATTTCACAAAAGTTGTAGCCCTTGCAGTTGGCTTTCTAAATCCATGTGAATCAGCTCAATCGGAGGTCGTATGAAGAAGTTATGCATAAAATACCGAACGCTGCCACCATCCACTTGATTGCAATTTTTGCTCTTGTTTGCTTGATTCTCGGCTTCGCTTTCAAAATCGTTTCGAATCGACAAAAATAGCTAACAAAACCTGAAAATATAAATAAAACAAGAAACGCATAATATAAACAAATAAAGCTGAAAACTCGTACGAACGAAGACCAAAACTTGAAGAATTGATAAGTGAAAATCATGCAAAATGAACACTTATCAATATTATTACATACAGTTTTTTTTTTTGGTCCTAAAACAAGAAATGCACCCCAAGTGGGGGTCAATTTGTAATTTCTGGAAATCCACTTCATTGATTGAAATAATTTGGGTTAACTGTAAAAAATCCCCTAAACTTTGGACGTTTTTGCGCTTTACCCCCTGAACGGAAAAAAGTTGCACGGGCATACCTGAACTTCAGTTTTCTTAGCACCGATGTCCAAAATGTCTATTTTTGGCCAAAATTGACCGGAAGTCAAATCACGTGCCTAACACGTGACTTTAGCTGGGATAAATTGGTCATTTCCCTTATACTCAATTTTCTTCCTTTTCTTTTTAATAAATATAAATATCCCTTGCTACAGTGTCATATTTCCACCACATTGGTTGCTTCCACCACTGCAATTCGCTGCCGCTGCCACCCGTTGATTAATTGGGCAAAGAATGAACCACCAGCCGGCGGTCAAACTTTGAGACCGGAGCACTGGCGAAAAACCCCAATCTCTTTGCCTTGTGATGGTGAAGGGGTGGATTGAATAGCAGATTTTCGAGATCGAACTAACAGATATGGGGGGATGGATTGAAATTGGTTCGGAAGGGGTGGTGGTGCGGCGTCGGATCAGAAGTTCTGGTAGGTGGTTGTCTAATTTGTGTGTGGTGGTGTCTCTCTCGTGGTGGACGAAGATGATGGGTTTTTAAATTTCTTTTTTTCTTTTTTGTTTTTCTTTTCTTCTTTCTTTCATTTTTCCTTTTTTTAATTATTTATATTTATTAAAAAGAAAATGAAGAAAATTTGTGTAAAAGAAAAATACTAATTTACCCCAGCTAAAGTCACGTGTTATGCACGTGATTTAACTTCCGGTCAATTTTGGCCAAAAATGGACATTTTGGAGATCGGTGCTAAGAAAACCGGAGTTCAGGTATGCCCGTGCAACTTTTTTCCGTTCAGGGGGTAAAGCGCAAAAACGTCCAAAGTTTAGGGGATTTTTTGCAGTTAACCCAAATAATTTTGAAAATTGCAGAATCACAGCTATACTTACTCCATCTTCCCAGCCGTTCCACCCAAATAACAAATTTAACACCAAAGTGGATCACTCTTGCAATACTTGAAATATCCGCCACCAACGCAGTATGCGTCGACTTCTCGACTATAATCGTGTGTGACTCATTTACGAAAATTCGCAACACCGAGTTTAAAATCTTATGATTTACGATTCAAGTCTTACGATTCAATTCATTCACACCTAAGTCGATTAAAATATTAAAATAAATCTTAAATATCGACAAAACAATCAAATTTTACGGTTTACGATTTAAGAAAACAATAATTTATTATATTGTTTATAATAAACATGTTATAATTACTATATTCGTCCATATATTATATACCATTTTTAATATCGGTTCTTAAACCTAAAATGTCCCCAAGTGGAGGTCAATTTGTAATTTCCGAAAATCCACCTCCCTGGCTGAAACAACTCTTAAAATTGCAGAATCACCCATATACTTACTCCATCTTCCTAGTCCCTACACTCAAATTGCAAATTTGATCCCAAAGTAGATCTCTTTTTCAATATCCAAAATATCTGCCACATTTATGAAAATTCGCAATACCGACCATAAAATCTTATGATTTACGATTCAAATGTTACGATTCAATCCATTCATACCTATGTCGATTCAAATGTTAAAATAAATCTTAAATATCAACAAATCGATCAAATTTTATGATTTTTGGTCCCAATATAATATAATATTTTTATTTTTGGTCCTTCAACCAGAATTGCACCCCAAGTGGGGGTCAATTTGTAATTTCTGGAAATTCACCTTCTTGGTTGAAACAGTTTTGAAAATTGCAGAATCACCCCTACACTTACTCAATTTTCCCAGCCGCTCCACCCAAATTGTAGATTTAACCCCAAAGTGGATCTCTCTTGCAATATCCGAAATATCCGTCACTAACGCAGTTTGCTTCTACTCCTCCTCAGCTATAATCGCGTGTGACTCATTTACGAAAATTCGCAACATCGAGTTTAATATCTTATGTGTAACACCCCGTAATTTATGCGAGAGTCTATTGTAGTAAATAATGAGATTTGGGGCTAATGTGTTATTAATGGAAAAGTTGGGAATAAGTATAATAATAATTTTATAAACTTGGCAATCAAGTTTATGAATTGGATATGATTGAACCGATGTTGTGCAATTAATTGGAATGACAGAGAGAGCCTCGTAGATAAATTGTTGAGTCGGCTTATTCGTCATCTTTATCCGATGAGTTTCTCTTCTCTTCGTTTCTTTATATACTCAATAATTGCTCACTCTCTCATCATCTCTATCGCCTGCTCTCTCCTCTCTCTCTATCGATGCTTGAATGGAATCACAGAAAATTGTTGGAAAAATCCAGTTCTATGAGAGGGTTTTGAGTATTTAAGTTTAGGTTGAAGGATTGAGAGATTAAAGAAGAAAGCCCAAATTGATTCTTCAAAGAAAGGGCTGCAAGAAGGTTTTATCAATGGAGTCTTGACGATCCGAAAGTACTGTTGGGAAACTTGAGAAGCGAGCTTCCCGATGGTGGTGTATTTCGCCGGCGGAGGTGACCGGTGGTCGGAAAACGGCAAGAAGTGCAGCCTGCCCCTGAACTTGAGGAGTCGATTTGAGGTACTTAGGCTTTGAATTTCGGATTTGTTTCTTCTCAAAATTTGTATAGCAGACCGAAAACTATAGGAATATCATCTTTTCCCCAAATTTCGACTATTATATATAACCGAATTAAACCCGACAGTTATGTCGGCAAAATTCAGAGAAATAAAGACCTGCTGCCGCACCTGTTTTCCCTTGTACTCCTCACTAAGTCCATTTGGACTTACTCCTCTTTTATTTTCTTTCTTATTCTCGGTGTCAGATGCATAAGTGGACGATTGTGTTGACTACACTTAAGAGTAATGTTACTTGGAAGTCTTATAGAGTTTAATCGAGTGATGTATTTAAGAATGGTTGTAATTCAAGAACTATGTATACGAGATTAGTTGTGAGCTTTAATTGCCACTTGTATTTGATTTTTTTTAATGTTGAGTAGTTAAGTTGAAGTTGTTGTATTAATTAGTAGTCATAGTATTCATTAAAAAAAAAAAATTAGTTTATTTCGTTAGTGGGCGTCGCATTATGATTTACGATTCAAATCTTACGATTCAATTCATTCATACCTAAGTCGATTCAAATGTTAAAATAAATTTTAAATATCGATAAAACGATCAAATATTATGATTTACGATTTAAGAAAACAATAATTTATTATAATATTTATAATAAACATGTTATAATTACTATTTTGGTCCCTATATTATATACCATTTTTACTTTTGGTCCTTAAATCGGAAATGTCCCCCAAGTGGAGGTCAATTTGTAATTTCCGAAAATTCACCTCCCTAGATGAAATAGTTTTGAAAATTGCAGAATCACCCTTATACTTACTCCATCTTCCTAGCCGCTCCACCCAAATTGCAAATTTGACCCCAAATTGGATCTCTCTTTCACTATCCAAAATATCCGCCACATTTACGAAAATTCGCAATATCGAGAAAAAAATCATAAGATTTACGATTCAATTCTTATGATTCAATTCGTTCATATCTATGTCGATTCAAATGTTAAAATAAATCTTAAATATCAACAAATTGATCAAATTTTACGATTTTTGGTCCCTATATTATATACTTTGGAATAGTGTTGCAAAGCTAGGGGGCAGACATTACTATACACTTTCCTGTTATAATGGCAACAGACTTGGTCACCTACTCAGGTGATGATATATTTCGATCAATTCCTGCTTCATCACTGCACCTCTCTCATTTTTACACTTATTCAAACACTAATGTCAGCTAACTAAAGTTTGTGTTGTAGATTTATCACATGCTAAATTCTTTCTATATTATTTGAATACAACTATTTTGATGCAAATAAAAGGAAGCAAATGCAACGTTAATAATACTATATACAACCAACAGGTTGTAACAAATCTTCACCGCATGCCATTGTGTACCAATCTTGAACTGTATTCTCCTCTTCCTAATCAGTATCATCCATCGCAACAATGAGTCCAACAATAATCATGTACGAACATTCTATCATTTACGTATTACTAGCTTGTATAACATCAGCTTTGTATCATTAATAAATATATTTTTGGTCATTTACCTTTTTACATATCAATATTATCTCTTATTTCATAATCCGTCTCGCCTTATATAATGTTCTCTTTTAATGTGACCCTTATATCCAATAGCGTATCATCAACCCTTCAAATTTACGCTAGCATAAATAAAACACATTTTGCAAATATGTAAACAGTGCAATTGCGCGGTGCTCTCACCTAGTATATATATGCAGCAATTATTTATTTATTCATTTTCATTCTTTATAACACTCGTCTCCATCACAAACCCACCCTTGTGCTGCAGTTTTGTCTTTGCTCTCTTCATCAAAAGCGCACTTTGGATGAAGATCAAAATCGCACTCCTCGCAATAGTAACTCCACACACTCCCCTTTCCACCACAACCATCACACACAAAATTCTTCCTCTTAGTAAGGAAAAGCTCGTGCTCGTGGGCCCCACACTTCAGATTCCGGGCCCACCCCTCCACACTTCAATCTCCTCGATTCTCTCTCTAGTGAAAGGATAAGCCTCCGCACCGTGGGCCATGATAAGCCCGCGGGCATCGGTCGAAACCGTTTTGCCCGTGGGCCCCAATGCAACGAGTGTTGGGATTCCCTCCACCTTGAACCAACTGCTCAAAGATTCCTTCCTCTTGTCGCCAAACGGGAGTGCTAGCCATGGCATCTCCGAGAAGTAATCCTCGAACGCTTTTTGATCTATATCGCTCGAGATGAATATCACTTCTAATCTTTTATTGTTTTTGTTGATTTCTTCATATGCTTTTGTGAGTGTGGGGGAAAAAGCTCGGCAAGGAGGGCACCAATGGGCCGAAAAGTATAGCAAGATGTCTTTTCCGATAAGATCGGAAACCGGAATCTGATATTTTCAAAATTAAAAAATTTAAATATTCGTGTTAGCATTTACCATAATCCCATTTTCTAAATAAAAATAAAAAAGTGATCTTTTTTTTTTCATTTTTTACCTTGACTCCATCTTCTCCGATAACGTAATCGGAATCTTGATTCACCAAAAGGGATTCGAGTGTCTGAGCTTCCCTCTTCGCCTTTTCGATCTCTTCAAGCTCTGCGAATTTCTCGGGTGTGAAAGGATAAGCCTTCACACCGTGTTCCTCGATTGCTTCAACAACGTTTGACTGAAGTGTCTTTCCATTTGGACTGATAATAACCACAGTTGGGATGGCACCGAGCTCGAAATACCGAGCAAGCTTGAGGCAGCATTTGTCATTTATAGGCAACGATAACCATGGTAACTTTTCAAACTCTTCACTAAACGAGTCTTCATCTTCGTCTAGGGGTACCATCACAATTTCGAAACTTTCTCCCCCTTCTCTCAAACTGTTGTACACTTTGATAAGCTTCGGATTAAAATGTAGGCATTCGTAGACAGTGGCGAATACGAAATACAATCCCACCGTCTTTCCTTCCAGCTCAGCAACAGGAACCTTTGCACCAAAAAAAAAAAGTCGAGAATGTCAATATTACACGTAAACTCCCCATGTTATTCTATTAGCGAAAAACCCCCTATGATTCAATTTTTAGAAGCAAACTACCCCCTAAAAGCTCGCTATTTACGGGGTTGTGTGCTAAAAACTGCATTACATGGGGTTTTTTGCTGATATTTATAACACGAGGGAGTTTTTAGCAATTCGATATAACATAGGTGATACTAAAACGAAATACACTCGTAGTATACTAACTGAAAAACCATCAAATACTAATAAAAAATTTCACCTTTTTCCCATCAGATGTAATAACATAGTCCCTGGATTCGGTCACAAGTAAAGATTTTAAGGATTGATTCATCTTAGCTTCTTCTCTTTGTTTCCTGAGTTTCTCGATTTGCTCGGAAGTAAAAGGGTACCCGTCGGACCCGTTTTCTACAATGACTCGTACTCCTTCACTCGTCAATATCTTCCCATCCTCGTAAAGGATTACAAGGTGGGGTATTTCACTCACACCGAACAATTCATTCAATTTCTCGCGCGTGTCAGAATCGGAAAACGGAATTGCAAGCCAAGGCATTTTGGAGAAATAAGCATCGAATGACTCGTCATCTGCATCGCGAGATACAAAAACAATCTCAAAGTTATTACTTTGAGCTCGTTCATTGTAGACCTCGACTAATTTCGGGGTGAACCACTGGCACGGACCGCACCACGACCCGGAGAAATACACCCCGATTATCTTCCCCTTAAAACTATCGAATTTAACCTACGGAAATTAACAGAAAATATTTAGCCTTTGAACGAAACCAAGACGGGTATAAATCATTAATCAGTAAATACTAAATTTGATTTGCCACTAAATGTAATCAAGTGTTGACTTTCATTTCCTTAAGCACATACATCAAATTAAAGAGTTAAAAAAATTGGATCTTTATACAGAGGGATATCAAATTAAAGAGTTATAAAAATTGGAACTTATACAAAGGGATATCAAATAACCCAAAATTGGATACATACAATCAACTTCAAGAAAGAAACTAAAAATCAAGAATTCAAAATTGCAACTTGCAACCAACAAATAGCAAAATCCCAATTGGTCTGAAAAAATAACAAAAGACATGAGTACGAGGAGATTACCTGGTCACCATTGTTGCGGACAAGGTAATCCCTGTTTGGGGAGGACAGAATAGAACTGAGATCATACGTGGCATCTCCATTGGCAATCTCAAGCTCACTCTCCATTAGGGATTGCAAAAAACAAAAATGAGAAAGAGAAAAAAAAAAACCCAAATCTTTGATTGAAGTATGTCACCGCAAGATTTCAGACAGCAATTTATAGTTAGGGAAGGGGAAAAAAAATACATACACCCACGATTTATTTTCAGAACTTTCTTGCGAGACTAAGATGAAGTCGCAATCAAGAACGTGGAAATATTTTATTATATTTGGTATTGACTTGTTATTTAGTCAATGTCAACTATAATATTATAGTTAGAACAAGATGCTTTCTTGTACCAAATAACGATTTAGTACAAGATGCTTTGCTTAATCTTGATGCTTAATTGTATGAATGGGGAAGAAGACTTTATTTGATTGGTATTTACTATTTAGTCATGGTATATTAAATAATTAGAATTTTTTTTTAATATACAGTACTTGCTTAGTTATATTAAAGTTTTTTTTTTTAGAACAAAAGTGAAATCATTTTATTAGGCAAATGATGCCAAGTGAGTTGGAAGATGATCATCTTCGTAATAATCATCTACATTAAGATGAGCTATTGAATGCGCAATGCAATTCTCATTTCGTTTGACAAAAGAAAATATACAAGAATCAAAATAATTAACAAAGATACGGCATTCTTCAATCAAAGCGTCAAAGGACGTCAAATTGCTCTCTGAACTTTTAAGTACATTAATAACTTGCAAACAATCCCCTTCAACGATAATTTTTTTTCCATTATTTTTCTCGAGCTATCATAAGAGCATGTAGTGCCGCTCTTGCTTCGCCATCGACAGGTCTCGGTCGGCCTAGAAATTTCCGTACGTTCCACCACACAAACTCCCCAATTGAGTTTCGAGCCACCGCCGCCACTTTATAAAACTTTTTTCCGGTCGGAAACGCCACATCAAAATTCACTTTAATTGTACCCTCGTTAGGAGGACACCAAATTGCATTTCCTCTCTTGCTGAGTTTTGCAAAATTATGGGCATGTCTATGTGATATTCTGTCAAATAATTCTTCCCCCAAGAGACCAGGTCCGAAACCACTGTGATAGGCGACTCATGCACTTCTTGGTTTCTAATATGCCATGTTTTCCAGCTGATGACAATTGCAAGGTTCAGATCTTTCTTGTTCAATGTCAGACGAAGGTGTTCAAACCACAGCCAAAAGTTATTGTATTTTCCAACCTTATCGAGTTTATTGAAATGAGGTGTTGCCCATACTTTATTCATCCCACCGCTGTGACCAATAACATGCATAGTTGATTCTCGGGGTGAACCACATCGTCGACACGATGGGCTAGTGCTTATTTTTCTCCGGAAAAGCTCTTTATTCTCCGGAAAAGCTCTTCATTCGTTAGTATATTAAAGTTTTTGGTCTTGTACAATTCAATTATAGTATGATTGCACAACTCATGTAGTTCTTTCTTGGATTTTGGGCCCAAAAGATTAATGAATGTAGCTCAAAAATTCATTTTTCTATGAGGCATTCCAGCATAAAAGCTCATGTAATTGGTCAAACAGGAGAACTTTCTAGATTATTCAATCTTGACTGTTGGTTCTCTCTGCTTTTGATAGAGTATTGACAAAAATTGAATGATTCTAACTAGGGTTCTGAACTTCTGGTGATTGTGCTTTGTATTGGGCTGTTGGAGCCACCGTCAGAAGGTTATGGACGAGAGAACATGATAAGAAAACCGAGCCGTAATAGAAAATAGAGCTTCTTCATCTGTTGAAGATTAGTTGTTCGAAGTTTGTGTCTGTTTCGTTTCACAGCTTCCATACTCAGTCTGTAACTCTTTCTCTCTTGTGTTTTCTATAATCGTTTATTTCCTCTCCCATGGGTAATCTTTGTAGTTATGTATTATGTTTTGTTTGTCTTCGAGTTCAAATGGGTGCCCAACAGTCCGACTTGTGTATGCGGCTTTCTAATAAAGTACCAATGAAGAGATCATACTCTAACATGAGGCCCAAATTTGGTGCTTTTATATAAATTGGGCCAAATTTAGCTCAAATTTAGTCCAGTTTTAATTTTACTCTGGGTAATATTTAAAGCCCATACTATTTTAATTGGGCTTCAATCAAGCCCGGTACAACAACAGAACGCACTGGTTTATTAATTATTATTACTTTTTTTATATATAAATATTAATTATTATTACATTGATAACATTTAATAAAATTCTGCATATTTGTGTTTCTGTAAGTACTTAAACTATGTGTATAATATAATATATATATATTCAACAAGGTTCAGCTTTTGGTAAAAGGAAAGAATAAAGGCGCAAATGAAGCAAAGAATCTCATCAATTAGGCCATCGCATACTTCATTGAAAAAATATACCTTTACACGAAAGGGATTAAATTAATTTTTTTAATCTCCAAATTATACTTTGATCATTAAAATTTGATTTTTAATTCAGTAAACTAATTAATCATAGAAATAATTAAGTACACATGTGTTCATTATATATATAGGTGGTGTCTGCAAATGATTATTTAAAAACAGAAGTTAGTGATTGTGATTTAAGTTAGTTTTAAGTGCTTATTTCTAAAAGTTGGGGGTGTTTGCAAATATTTCGGAAAATGAACTAAAATTGAAAAAGCAGGGTTAGGGGTGCTTTTAAAAAAATAGCTTAATGCAGATTATTTTAAGAGAAGTAAAAGCAAAAGTTGATTTTGCAAACACCTAAAAACAGATTATGAGCAAAAAAAAACCGCATAATCACTTTCAAAAAGCATTTGCAAACACCACCATAGTGCAGCTTATAAGTAGGGTACAATCTCTTAACAATTGTTAACCTTAAACACGCTTTCTCCGAATCAAAGGGCGCGGCAAAGAATATATCTTTATAGTTGTTACTCTCTTTTTTAAAAGAAAATCCCCTCTTTTTTTTTTTTTTTAATTTTATTATTATTATATTAATTCCAACGAATTTTTTGAAATAAAATCATCCAATTTCCCATAAATTACACTTCACCAAATCAATCAAACCCGGAAAAGAAAATGTCACAACCAATTGAGGTATATCCTAATCCTGTAACCAAACAGCCTACTAATTCTCCCCACACCAGCGGATCTTTCGGGCCTGTTTTCATAGTATTGGCTGTCATTTTCGTGATTTCCGCTGTGGCTTGTGTTCTGGGACGCCTTTGCAGCCGCCGGCGCCACCGTGCCAAGGAGGCGCACCACCACCACCACCAGAAGGCCGCTAAGCAGAGCCACGGCGGCGGCGGCGGACTAGGGCCTAAAGAGTGGGAGTCTAGGCAAAATCCAAACTTGAACATGAGAGACCATGGCGACGTGGAATTAGGGTTCGATAAGAAATTCAAATTCCCTTCCGCCGCCAGAGTGGCCGGAAATGGGCGGCCGCCGCATCATAACGGCGGGCGTATGCCGGAAGTTAGATTTGCAGATAATGTTAAGTGAGGATCACACTCACGAAGGGGTATACTTTTACATTTATTATTTTATTTAATTTTATTTATTTTCTGAATTTAAAATTTATGATGAAGAATCCATCATCTTTTATGGCTTTCACTAAAAAATGTTAAAAGGATTTAATTTGATTTTGATTTGATATACAATTATTTTTGCTATATGTTTGCCAAATTTGTTAGGTTTTCGGCATAAATGTAGTACAGAAATTCAAACACATGCGACACGTGAATTTAGATGTTACACCTGTTATTTAATAACATCGGATGTATTTGAATTGCAAATTTGAAATAATTAGTCACCAAACACACGTACACATGGGATGTGTGTAATTACGTATAGATCTACGGTTTAAATTCACACAATGTAAATGATCAGGTGTAGCATCTAAGTTTGTATAAGGTAAGGATACACGATTAAATTTCACTTCTTTGTTAGTATATTTTTATATTTTATTTTAACAAATTTAATAGCTAATTATAATATAAATCATTTAGTTTGAAGAAATTTACGTGGACCACAATTTGGCCCATGTAAGCCATGAATCAGGGCCTATGACCCATATTTGAATACAAATTAATCTTAAGCCCATAACACTTATTTTTTTTGTAAAATATCTCAAATGTCCCTATGAATTGGATTTAAATGAAAATAACAAGAGCACAAATGTATAATCCAATTTTAGATTTTTTTTTTTTTTTTTTGAGATTATGGATTAAAATAACTTATTTTAGAAATAGCATAAACCAAAACTATTAAATACTGAAAAAACAATACTATAAGAAGAAAATAGAAAACCCTCCCAGTATAGCTTCAAAAACGCGCGCACAAACCACTGGTTCGTTATTTTAATGTGCCGTTGAGTCATTATATATAATTTATACTTATCCACTAAATACTGTCAGGCCAAGTGATGGAAGCCCGGAGGGCGATTCTGTCTTTTGATGCAAATATACACACGCAAGTAGGAAAAGGAATTGGAAAAAGATAAAAAAGAAAGAATAAAATAATAAATGAATATCTAAGTTAGGTCCAAAATATAGAAGAGGATGGAAGAATAGTGGATATGCCCACACATAATTGTGGCCAATAAATGATGGAGTACTGGCCAACGCTACAATTACTAAATTATATTCGGTTTTCAAATATCTTGAACATAAAAACAAAAAATTAATAATATTGATTCCATAATAATAGTGGATAATATCAATTATCATTTGATTTAATTTGTTATTAAAAAATATCATTTTATTTTGCAAGAAATTTAACCGAGTAAATCCCATATTTTAATATACAAAAGGACTTGAAATATACTATTAAAGAATATCAAAACAATGTCTTAGTCAAATTATTTACGATATGCTACATCGAGTGAAATACACTAGATAATTTTTAATTGTTGATTTGGTGAAATAACTTTCCAGCAACCACGCATACACATATATGTGTTTATATGCTGATCAATGATTTATAATCATACGATTTATTTCACCGGATGTAGCATCACATAAAATATTACACGACTAAGCAGATTTGAGTTCGTAGACGTGACGTCATGATTATGCAACAAAAATATAAAAGGGATTTTATACAAATTTATTGCAAAGTTGAGCAGATAACTGTTCAAAGTCATATTTAATGTAGGGGTCATTAGCAATACACCCCTCTTATAGATAAAAACTAGGGATAAGTCCATACCATAAATCTTCCTTTGTGAAAACCCCCTAAAATATTTAATTCCCATCTTACCCCTCCAATAGCATCTCACGTTTATTTTTTATATTTATATATTATTTTCAAAATCCCTATTAATAAGGCACCTAATCCCACTATTTATGGTTAATTATTTAGTTTCTCTAATAAACTGCTCTTAATTAAACATTTAAAAAGAAAAAAAAAATTAAAACGCAGCATCCTTAAGAAAGGAGACGCACATATTGGGATTTTTCCCCAAAATCAAAAACTGGCAAAAAAATCAAAATACTCATTGCGAATTTGCAGTCACATTCTAAAATCGAAGACAGTTGCTACAAAATCGTCCACCCACTTTCTCATTCACAGTCGTGTTTTATTTCAGTGGTGTTTCGGTATTCATAATCCCGTGAATTTGAGTTGCGATAGTCACATAAGCGTAAACGAAGACCCAATCCTCAGGACATTATGCATCTTGATGCCGGTTAGTTTGTATACCTAAATCCTTTGTTTTTGCCAATCAATTTTTGTACCATTATTGCAAAAAATATAGTATTTTGTGCCCGTAAATTAGTGTATTGTTATAGTCGTTTTATGTAGTCATGTTGATATAATGTATGGCATATGTCTGCATGTTAATGTAATTAGTTGTATTCCAATGTTAATAATGTTCTGACTCGTTAACATTTGCAGCAGAAATATGCTCTGATTTGAGTATGTTATAAAAATTTGAAACTAAATTAGTGTATTGTTATAGTCGTTTTATGTAGTCATGTTGATATAATGTATGGCATATGTCTGCATGTTGATGTAATTAGTTGTATTCCAATGTTAATAATGTTCTGACTCCTTAACATTTGCAGCAGAAATATGCTCTGATTTAATTTGAGTATGTTATAAAAATTTGAAACTAAATTAGTGTATTGTTATAGTCGTTTTATGTAGTCATGTTGATATAATGTATGGTATATGTCTGCATGTTTATGTAATTAGTTGTATATGTCTGCATGTGTGATCGTAGATCCAGATTAGATCCATTTTGTTGTTTCAGATGGGATTACTTTTGTACATACAGAGTTTTTGGGGCAACAATCATGTTTGGTATGCGTTGATATATTAGTTCACAACAATAGATGTTGTGGTCTATTCATATGGAGTCATGTTGTAGCCCTGTGTTTAAAGACCTCCACTGGCATAGATGAATAATGTTAACTAAGTTGGTAAATTATTAATTACAAGACCGTTTCTGATTATGTAGTTACATAGTCACATTACCATTATAACTATATGTGACTAGGCCAGAATATGTAGTTATACATCCACATTACCACATTCCATGCTATAATTGAGTCATATTGAGTCCTATTCTGCCCATTTGTTAAGTGTGTAGGTCTACATAGTTATAGTAATATATAGTCATGTGCTGTCATATTGCTGAAAACTCTGTTAATTAGTTATTATTAAAAAGTTTTTTATAACAAATTTACATGCCTTTTTACAGAAGAAATGTGAAAAATGGCGCAACAGACACGTAAACATGGTAAGTGGACTTCACAATTCAGAGGGAGTTTGAAGTCAATTGTGTCTTTCTTTGACGGCGTAAACCTTGCACCTGCCCATTACGAATGCCTACGACGTACGCCTTTCTACAACTTTGTGCTCCCGTTCGCAAAACACAAAAAAACAAAGCACATTGTGATGGGGGTGCAAAATGCAGCATTAATCATCCTCTGGACATATAACAAGGCTGATCGAACATACAACCTTGGTGGTGAGGCCATTAGAATCACACCCCACAATTGCCAACTGATATTCTATTTTTCTGTATTTTTTGATATGTGACAGCTACTTTACCATCTAT
>NW_012194859.1:651903-664124 GCF_000504015.1 Erythranthe guttata
CCCCCCCCCCCCCAAGTAGTTTATTTACCAGAACATGATTAATACAACTATAGTGTGACTACTGTATCAACAATGTGACTATTGTGTAAACAATGTGACTATTGAATTTAATTACACTTAGACATTAATCATGCACCTTGCATAGTTTGAAGAGGCAGTAAGAAATAAGTACAATGAGACTTTAGTATGACTAGATTATTGCCCCCCCTCCAAATATTGTATTTAACAGAACAATATGAATACGACTACAATGTGACTACTGTAATAACAATGGTATATGGTTGGCCACAACAGATTCTTCTGTACATAGATACCCAGCCGAAGCACGTGATCCTGTCAAAGTATTCCAAAGAGGTGGTTCGTTTTATGCTGGCAATTTGTCGTTTTCAAGTGTCAGAGTTTCACTAGAAGGTTCCACGCCTGTGAGTAACTTTTTTTTTTTGCGGAACTAAATATTAGTTGCATGCATTTTTTCTTAAAAAATCGTGTCCAGTTAATTTTCAGAATCAGTTAATTCTTTTTTCTATTAAAAAATTCAGATCCTATTAAGACTCCAAGATATGCTGTATAAATTTGTTAGAAGGATTATTAGGCAAATAAAGCAATTGACCAAATCACGCATGTAGATAAAGGAGAATCACGTCCACCTATAATAAAGGGAAACGGTTATGGAAAGATATCGTGATTAAATATTTGATTTATTATAAAAACCATTAATAAGGGTACTTATGTCTTATTATGTTTAATTGAGGGGGTTTCACTAATTAAGTTTGGGATGTGGGTTTGTGCAAAAGTCTTAAAAGTCAATCGGGTTTTACTCATAATATTTTCCATTTGAGGGGGATTGCATATTTCCCCTTTAATGTAATGAAGGGAATAGGCTCTCTATCTTCGTTATTAATGTTTTCTTACAATTTTGATACATGAAATGTATTACTGTATAACATTACTTTTTTAGATTTTTAAAAGTGAAAGAAGTTTCGAAACAACATACTGGTACGTATATATATACAATCAAGAAAATAGTGGTAAATTTAATTCATTCCTTAGCTTGTGAAATATAATTTAAGAATAATATATAGTACATCCATCACATACATGATAGACACGTGTACATCAATAATTGAATAATGAACATAGTTTGTTGTCAAATGTCAACCATGAAAAACCAACTCACAGTTCAAATGCTTCTAAGAAGCAGTAGACTTGCTCTACAATCCCATAAAATCGAAATTAAAAAAAATAAATAATATAAAAAAAAAACAATATATAACAACGTAAACGCGCAATTGAGTTTTCATATTTCCTTGTTGACCAAACTAAAGTGAAAAAGACTAAAAAAATAAAAAAAAGAAAGTAAAATTCTCACGTGCAGACAAATATATAATGGATACACACACCATTTGTGTGTGTGTTCAAAGTTGGACAGCAAATCTTAAATTTAATAGAAAAGTAAAAACTATTATATTTTTCTCTCACCTCTGAGTGATCAGACCGACCGCACATATATAACCACATTTACTCTTTCATTACATATCTTCTTCATTATCTCTCTCTCTCTTCTTTCTCTCTCTAAAACAAGCTAAGAAGAAAAGCTTTTAGATTAGATATGCAGTCGTCTAGTATTATTATTGAAGAAAATCTTGACAGCCGCCATGATCGAGGTTTGTTGTACTCTGAGGAAGACGTGTGTCAGGATTTTATGAAGCTCAACAATATTTCTGAAAATGGTGATGACGTCAGAGTGGCAGAGTTTGTACTTGTTGATGATGTAAGCGACGATGAAGATGATGGTGATGATGATGATGATGATGAGGAGGAGGAGGAGGAGGAAGAATTCTCCTTCTTTTGTGGAGAAGAAAACAGATCGCCGATTGCGGCGGAGGATGCTTTCTCCGGCGGCCAGATCAAGACTGTTTTTCCGTTGTTCAACCGGGATTTGCTGTTCTCCGGCGAGGATTTGAGGTCTCTGCACGAGAGCAGCTTGCCTGCGCGGCCGCCGGTGAAGAAAGTGTTCGTGGAAACGAAAGAGGTCGAGGCTCCGGCGGCGACGTCATCCTCTGCCGGAGATGACGTCATCTCGGGACCCTACTGCGAGTGGACGTCGAACAGGAGGAGGGCGGTGGAGGCGTCGCCGCCGCCGGAGGTGTGCAAGAAGAGCAACTCCACCGGATTCTCCAAGATATGGCGGATCAAGGAATTCGCGGGGAGGTGTAACAGTGACGGAAGGGACGCTTTCGTTTTCCTGAACAACGGCAGCGCGCCGCCGCAGCCTCCGGCGGCGGCGGCGGCGAAAGCTGAGGTGAAGGCCGAGATCAAGACGGAGCAGCAGTCAACGGTGAAAATCATAAGGAAGGTGAAGAAGAGCAAAACGGCGTCGTTGTCGCCACATGAGGTGTATTTGAGGAGTAAAGCGAAGGGGGAGGAGCGGCGGCGGTCCTACCTGCCGTACAGACCGGAGTTGGTCGGTTTTTTCACCAACGTTAACGGCGGATTAACCAAAAATGTGCATCCTTTCTGAGAATTAATTAATTAGTGGTGTACATTTTTTTAGTTTCAATATTTTTTATTTTTTTTTATTTTATGCCTTGGGTTTGTATGTGTATATATATATATTGCAAATAAATTGGTTTATATTATTATATGAGGTGAAAATTATATATAAAGAGAGGTGATAAAAGAAATTAGTTTTGGTTGTATATTTGTATGTTATATATGCATATAATAATTAATATATCAGTATCTGTGTTGTTTTTAATTTGTACCTCTATTTATGAAAAATTATTTGTCTATAATTGCTGCTTAACTATAATAATTACAAATACTACTGAATTTGGTATGTGATGTCATTGTTGGAGAAAATATATTGGGATTTGGAGTGTCAGACATATTGAATGACGTGTCAGATCAGGAAGCGGTAGGTGATTTTAGTTTTCTAGAAGTGAAATGTCAAAGGCGGTTTAATGTTGACTCTGTTTTAATATACACAGAATTATTATTATTATTATTATTATTATGAAACAGAGCAAATAATATGTTCAAGATCAGAATACTTTGAACAAATTTTTGTAATTCAATTTGTTTAGAATGTAGTTAGATTTTCACTAAAAATAGTATTTATTTTTCTACATTTGTAATTGATTTTCATATATCCCCATCCTTGTACAAGAAATAAATATATTTATTAAATTAAAGATTGAAAGTATATACAAGAAAAGTTCATTGAACAAAAATTGATGAGGGTGGTGACCTCTTACCCACCTTTCTCATCAATTTCCAACAACTCTATTTTAATATTTCTCAATTCCTATCTCTTCTTTCACATATAACAATTCTTGTTGGCCATTAATTATATATATATATATATATATATATATATATATATATATATATATATATATATATATATACTGAATTATTTATTCCTTAGTAGCTTCTAGAAACTAAGAAAACCTTAATTTGATACACGTAGATTCCTGCCATGTTCTAATTAAACTTGTCCAAAATTATTCTGCATGCAGACTTTGTTCCAGCACAACCTGCGTATACGAGGTTTTCATATTATGACTATCTTTTCATTTTTTTAAGTATTATTATAATGATATAAAAGAAATGAACATAGGTAAAAATATTGAAACCATTAATATGGTAGTGCCTCAAAAGGGATGACTACAAATAACAAAAGAAAAATGATATAATAGGAGATAAATCAAGAAACGAATTGAATTAATAAAGACAGCTTTTTTAACGACTTTTTATGAGTTTATTTTAAAGAACCCTTGGCTTTTTGGTGATCCCTACGTAGAGAGAGAATCATCTTTCATACAGGAGTAGAACACCTTACGAGGTTTCTTCCGTTGCTTTTTTGTCGGCGGCGGCGGCGACGGCTGCTGGGGTTTTTGTTCTTCCTTTGTAGGTGGCGGTGGCGAGAGTTTAGTAACAGGTCCCTTTGATTCATGTTTCCCATTTGTTGGCGGCGGTGCAGGTTTAGCATCTGGATTTGGTTTCACTCCGCCCTTTGTCGGCGGCGGCGCAGGTTTAACTTCTGTTTTGGGTTTCGGTTTCGGATTTCCCTTCGCCGGCGATGGACTTTTGCCGATCTTGGGTTGCTGGGTTCTTTGTACTGTAGGTGGTAGGGCAACCTTTGATGGTGGTGGTGATGAACTTTTGCCGATCTTAGGTTGTTGGGGTTTTTGCTTTGTCGGAGGTGGCGCCGCCTTTGTCGGCGGTGGAGTTTTGCTACTCTTGGGTAGTTGGGATCTTGATACTGTGGGAGGTAGGGCAGCCTTTGCCGGCGGTTCACTTTTGCCGATCTTCGGTTGTTGGGGTTTTGCCTTTGTAGGAGGTGGCGCAACCTTTGCCGGTGGTTCACTTTTGACGATCTTCGGTTGTTGGGGGTTTTGCTTTGTTTGAGGTGGCGGAGCCTTGGATTTTGGCTTTGAAGGAGGTGGTGCCGGATTTGTCGGCGGTGGGCTTTTGCTAATCTTGGGTTGTTGGGTTTTGTGCTCGGTAGGAGGTGGAGCAGCCTTTGCTGGCGGTGGACTTTTACCGATCTTGGGTTGTTGGGATTTTGCCTTTGTAGAAGGTGGCGCAGCCTTTGTTGGCGGTGCACTTTTGCCGATCTTGGGTTGCGTTGTTGGAGGTGGAGCCGCCTTTTTTGGTGGTGCACTTTTGCCAATCTTGGGAGAATTTTGCCTCTTAGGAGGTGGAGCCACCTTTGTCGCCGATGGACTATTACCAATCTTGGGATTTTGAGTCTTTGTAGGAGGTGGCGTCGCCATTTTCGGTGGTGCACTTTTGCCAATCTTGGGAGCATTATGCTTTGTAGGAGGTGGCGCCACCTTTGTCGCCGGTGGACTTTTGCCAATCTTGGGTTTTGGGGTTTTTGTAGGAGGTGGTGCCGTCGTTTTTGGTGGTGCACTTTTACCAATCTTGGGAGATTTTTGCTTTGTAGGAGGTGGAGCCACCTTTGTCGCCGGTGGACTATTACCAATCTTGGGTTTTTGAGTCTTTGTAGGAGGTGGCGCAGCCTTTTTTGGTGGTGCACTTTTGTCAATCTTGGGAGAATTATGCTTTGTAGGAGCTGGCGCCGCCTTTGTCGCCAGTGGACTATTACCAGTCTTGGGTTTTTGAGTCTTTGTAGGAGGTGGCGCCGCCGTTTTTGGTGGTGCACTTTTACCATTCTTGGCTGAATTTTGCTTTGTAGGAGGTGGAGCCACCTTTGTCGCCGGTGGACTATTACCAATCTTGGGTTTTTGAGTCTTTGTAGGAGATGGAGCCGTCTTCTTTGGCGGTGCACTTTTGCCAATCTTAGGAGAATTTTGCTTTGTAGGAGGTGGCGCCACCTTTGTCGGCGGTGGAGTATTACCTATCTTGGGTTTTTGAGACTTTGTAGGAGGTGGCGATGCCTTTGTCACCACTGGACTATCTCCAATCTTGGGTTTGTGAGACTTTGTAGGAGGTGGAGACGCCTTTGTCACCAGTGGACTATCTCCAATCTTGGGTTTCTGTGACTTTGTAGGAGGTGGCGTTGCCTTTGTCACCACTGGACTATCTCCAATCTTGGGTTTTTGAGACTTTGTAGGAGGTGGCGACGCCTTTGTCACCACTGGACTATCTCCAATCTTGGGTTTTTGAGACTTTGTAGGAGGTGGCGACGCCTTTGTCACCACTGGACTATCTCCAATCTTGGGTTTTTGAGACTTTGTAGGAGGTGGCGACGCCTTTGTCACCACTGGACTATCTCCAATCTTGGGTTTTTGGGACTTTGTAGGAGGTGGCGACGCCTTTGTCACCACTGGACTATCCCCAATCTTGGGTTTTTGGGACTTTGTAGGAGGTGGCGACGCCTTTGTCACCACTGGACTATCTCCAATCTTGGGTTTTTGAGACTTTGTAGGAGGTGGCGACGCCTTTGTCACCACTGGACTATCTCCAATCTTGGGTTTTTGGGACTTTGTAGGAGGTGGCGATGCCTTTGTCACCACTGGACTATCCCCAATCTTGGGTCTTTGGGACTTTGTAGGAGGTGGCGACGCCTTTGTCACCACTGGACTATCGCCAATCTTGGGTTTTTGAGACTTTGTAGGAGGTGGCGACGCCTTTGTCACCACTGGACTATCTCCAATCTTGGGTTTTTGAGACTTTGTAGGAGGTGGCGATGCCTTTGTCACCACTGGACTATCTCCAATCTTGGGTTTTTGAGACTTTGTAGGAGGTGGCGACGCCTTTGTCACCACTGGACTGTCCCCAATCTTGGGTTTTTGGGACTTTATAGGAGGTGGCGATGCCTTTGTAGGAATATCTCCAATCTTGGGTTTTTGAGACTTTGTAGGAGGTGGCGACGCCTTTGTCACCACTGGACTATCTCCAATCTTGGGTTTTTGGGACTTTGTAGGAGGTGGCGACGCCTTTGTCACCACTGGACTATCCCCAATCTTGGGTTTTTGGGACTTTGTAGGAGGTGGCGACGCCTTTGTCACCACTGGACTATCTCCAATCTTGGGTTTTTGAGACTTTGTAGGAGGTGGCGATGCCTTTGTCACCACTGGACTATCTCCAATCTTGGGTTTTTGAGACTTTGTAGGAGGTGGCGACGCCTTTGTCACCACTGGACTGTCCCCAATCTTGGGTTTTTGGGACTTTATAGGAGGTGGCGATGCCTTTGTAGGAATATCTCCAATCTTGGGTTTTTGAGACTTTGTAGGAGGTGGCGTCGCCTTTGTCACCACTGGACTATCTCCAATCTTGGGTTTTTGAGACTTTGTAGGAGGTGGTGCCTCCTTTGCTGCCGGTGGATTTTTTCCAATCTTGGGTTGCTGCGGTTTTTGCTTTGTAGGAGGTAACGCAGCTTTTGTCGGCGGTGGACTATTCCCAATCTTTGGTTGCTCGGGTTTTTGCTTAGCCGGAAGTGGTGCACCTTTTGTCGCCGGTGAACTTTTGCTAATTTTCGGTTGTTGGGATTTTTGTGTTGTAGGAGGTGGTGCTACCTTTACTGGCGGTGGACTTTTGCCAATCTTCGGTTGCTGAGGTTTTTGCTTTGTAGGAGGTTGTGCGCCTTTTGTCTGCGGTGGACTTTTGCCAATCTTCGGTTGATCGGATTTTTCCTTTGTAGGAGGCGACGCGGCCTTTGACGGAGATGGACTTTTCCCATTCTTGGATTTCTCCGATGTTTGCTTTGTTGGTGGTGGCGCAGCCTTCGCCTTCGCTGGCGGAGGGGCATCTATTCCACTCTTTGGTTGCTTTGTAGGAGGTAGCGCAACCTTTGCAGGCGGTTGACTTTTGCCAATCTTCGGTTGCCGAGATTTTTTATTTGTAGGAGGTGGCGCAGCCTTTTCCTTCATCGGCGGAGGTGCACTTTTCCCAATCTTTGGTTGGTGGGAATTTTGCTTCGTCGGCGGTGGTGCAAGTTTATCCTCTTTATCGGGCTTCTGGTGCTCCTTGTCTTCCTCCACCGGAGGCGGTGCAACGCCGTGTTTCTCATCAGGATCATCAACTACGCCGCCACCACCATCATTACCGCAAGAATCGCCACCACATTTCCCCTCCGCCCCCTCATCCGGAACATCCCCGCCGCAGGAACGACCATTTTCTTCATAATCTCGTAAAGCATCTTCCTTGGTCGGCTCCAACGCGAAATCTCTATACTTGCCATGATTCATCTTCAACTGCAAAACCCCATCATCCAAAACCCTCCATCTACACGCCTTCTTGCATCTCCTCCACGGCACGAAATACCCGTGCGCGCCGCCATTAACCTTGTCCCGGATATGGATATGACATATCACGAGCAAATCCTCGGCGACCGTTTTCTCGGACAAAGTCCAAGAATACTTCTCGCCCGAATTCAACGTTCGTCTGAAATCTTCCGTTCCCTCCGTGCAATGCACGGCTAATTCGTCTCGGGCCTTATTGTTGATCACAATCTTGTTTGCCCTTCTCTTTTTGCTTGAACTTGCATTTGAACATGTGATCCCAAAACAAAGCACAAATAGAACAAAACAAATACAGACAAGAGTTTTCATTTCTTATCTAATTTGTATAATTGCTAATAAAATTGTTACATGTCCTGATTTGATTGATGACTTGGTTTATGAATGTGTGGTATTTAAATGTTTGATTTATGATTTAATTCTACTAATTTAAGACACTAAATCTGTAACACCCCATTTGAATTAATGCCTAACTGCAGTTATATGTGCAAAAGTAAATTGAATAAAGCTTACAGTTACTAATTCAACAGTTTTTAATTTACTCTCTTCTTTTTTATTATTTCAAAAAAAAAAAATGAATAAAATAAAAATAAAAATAAATAAATGCAAGCTAGGGGTTTTAAATTTTCATAATAATTAATAATTGCAGCAGAAACACTAACATTTCTTTAACTGCTAGGGTTTACATAATAAGATTGGCATCACACACACAAACCAACAAAACAGACAAAGTAAAACTTACATAAAAACTTAACTTAATAATTTAAGGTAAGACATCATCAGCTAGGAGATCGATGCTGCCATTTTTGTCGGAAAATTAAAACGCGGTTGCTTCGGTTGTTTATTGTTTATTTATTAATTGTTTTCAAGCAGCAGAAGGGGCAGGGATGTAAGATACAGCTGGCTCGGGCATGGAAGCCATTATCGACGGCTTAGAGAAAGCTTCGTCGGGCTTGAAATCGAGCGACTCGTCATCGTAAACATCCCACCATTTCTTGACAAGCATTTTGATGTCTTCTCTGTCCATGTTGGCTTCTTCTCCGGTGTATCTCCATGGCTTTGATCCCTGCATGCATGCATGTACATGAGATTAATTAATTAATTAAATTAATAAATACTATAATAACTAATTAAAAAATATAAACATGTAATGATTTTTTTGTGAAATGATTAATATATACTTACAGCAGCACAGTAGTGAACAACTTTAACTTTGTCCAGTTCGACGTTCTCGGGGTGGCGCCACAGCATTGCAAGTACGAGGTTGTAAACCAGGGGAATCGGTTGGTAGGTTTTTTCGAAGAACATGTTCAAGAAATCCTGTGTTCATTTAATTTCGATTAATATCTAGAAATTAATTAATTAGATAAAGATAATTGTAATATTGTAATCATACAAAATGCAACCAGAAAAGTTACATGACTAGGGGTGGGGAATATATAGACCAATACAAGCACTTTCGAAAAGATTCCGATTTTATTTTTTCTAATTTCTAAAAAAATAAAACACCAAAATTATTCGAAGTCGAAAATTATGGAATTGGAACCAATGGAATTCTCAATTCCGGCCCATACATCGACATATAATAAATAATCCATACTAATATTATAAAAAAAAATTAAATAAAAAAAAGCAGTAATTTTTTGGAATTATTTTTCATAATCTTAGAAAATCTAATATTTTTTTAATAGAAACTAAGGAAATCTAATTTTTGGGAGAAAAAAAGAAAAAAGAATATTCCATTTTTTTAAAATAGGAATTAAGATATTAATTACCTGCTCAGCAAATGGTGTAGGTGGGGTGATTTGCAGAGTTTCAAGAAGAGCTTCATAAGTAGTCTTGTTAGGCTCGTACACAAACATGCCGGCGTTGAAGTACAACGGAGGTGGTGGACCCATCTCCGCTGGCCACGTCACCTTATTAGGGCACTGCTGGCAATACCCAACCGAAAACTGGCGCGAGTGGCTCCACGTTTTCTCACAGAAGCAATCCATGACAGCGTAAAAGTAACCGTCAGGCGCGTCGAGAAGGTGGTCAATGTTTTCATAAACCTGAATATCTGCGTCCAGGTACACCATCTTACTGTACTCCAAGAACTGCACTTATGGTAAAAAAAAAATTAATTAATAATTAATAAACAAATTACGTATATATGTGTGTGAATATTATTATATATACTAGTATGAAGAAATAATTAATTTAATACGTGACAATAACAATTGTAATAAAAAAAATACATTATACTATGATAACAAAATTTACTAGTAATATTTAAATTACAGAAACAAAATCAAACATTCATACAAATATGATAATATGAAATTGATCGTAAAATATTATATAATTACTCAATTTGTTTAATATGAAATTGATCGTAAAAAATAAATGAATCAATTAGTAAAGGAAAAATTAATAATAATAAAATCCACATTAAAAAAAGTTAGTAGAGGAAAAAAATAGATTTTAAAGATTCCATTAAAAGAAAAACTGAATAATAAAGAAAGAGGCAAATTGTTGCTGAGATAAGAAATTAAAAAATAAAGAAAAAATATAATTACAAATTTAGTACGTAGAGAAAAAAAAAATTACAAAAATTTCCTTAGGATTTTTAGGGTTTCACTATCGTTTCTTTCTTTTATATATAAGATTAGGCTAATTAATTATTCTATTACTTACGTTCCAGATACGGAGTTTGGAGTAGTTGATGACGTAGTAAGCCATGGCGAACTGAATCTGGTTTGCCGGCGGGTATATCGGCTCGATCTCCTTCACAATGCATCCCTGTGATCGGAGAAGCTCACGGTGGTCCTCCGGCACGTCCGGCAATATCGCCACCACTAGCGGGTAAGCGCTTTTGACCTTCCTCAAACCCTTGGCCAAACCCACCACTCCTTTCACGTAGTCACCGTTTCCAGCCAAGAAGGTCACGTAAGCTCTGTCGACGGCCGTGATTTTTCCGGCGCCGGAGATTACGTCGGTCTTTTTTACTTGAGGTGCCATTTTTAGAGAGAGAAAGCTAAGGGGAGAGAGTAAAACTAGGAAGCTACTATATAATTTTTGTTTCTGAGCTTCAATAGCACGAATTGAGCAGTTTAAATAGGAGTGAAATGAAATGTTAATGCATGTGAAATGCACTCCAAATGAAATTCAAATCAAGAATGAAGATGATTTGGTACTTAATCTCACCGTTGATGCTGCCTTGTCACTAGAGGCAATGGCTTGGATCAATAGGATGGGGATATATTCAATTTGGGTTGATATTGATACTATTTGAATATACTATTTCTACTTTATTCTTTCTTTATTTAATTATTTATTTATTTATTTGGTTTCTTTTTCTTTTTAATTTTAAATTATTTGATGGAAAATAAAAGCAAGTGAAATTTGAGGGGATGAACTATATATGAAGTGGGAGTCGTTATCTTTTGGAATATGTTAGAATATAAAAATAAGGTTGGGGTGGCAAAAAAGGATCAAAAGTACTAATTGAAATAGTCAAACAAAACGTAGACATTTCAAATTAAAATTAGCTTCTTTTTTTTTTTTTTTTTTTAATTTTTTTTTTCAAAATTTTCTCAATACTCGTGATGATTATTCATCAACATCTTGAGGAATCGACGAGACCAAATCATACATTTTAATTAGCAATTATTGCAAAATTACACATATACTTTATTTGGGAAACCATACTCTTTAGATGTTACATTAAATTTATTTATACACTGTGAAAATTCAACCATAGGTCTTATTAAATAACCACTCGTTAAGCACGTATACATATGAATAACATATGTTTTCCAATCAGGTTAATGCACGAAGCAATTATTATCGATCGGAAAAGGACAAGGATCGGTTTGCATGTTTCGGAAGCTAAGAATACCTTTCTTGATTTATAACAACGTACATTAATCAAGAGTATTGACCAATTGTGCACCTTTTAGTATGTGCAATGGGCCAAAGGTTGTTTTGTTTTTATTGCATCTATTATTCGTCCGATTTAATTTTGAGGATAAATAAAATTAAATTATGTATGTAATGAAAAAAAATATATAAATATATATGTAAGTTTGGCCTCCCTTTTGGCAATATATATAATGTGAAAGGAAAAAGGAAGGAATAGTTCATAAACCCAAAGGGCTGCTGTAGGAATATGCAACTTTTTATCAAAGCAACGAATTCGAATTTCATCTTCTTCCGAGTTGTCTGCAAAAGACAAATTCATAATTCAATAATTAGTCCAATTATTAATTAGTTGGGTAAATTCCACTTTCCCATTGTACTTGGCTCGATATCACTTTACCCTCTTCTACTTTCAATTGCATCGATTTGCCCCCTTGTACTTTGGCTCGGTATCACTTTACCCCCTTCTACTCTCAATTGCATCGATTTGCCCCCTGTACTTTAAAATTTGTATCAATGTGGCCCTCCCCATTCATTTTCGCAATTTTTAGCTTAACACCACTTGAACAAAGGTTTAAAATTGCCAAAAAACCCCCCCCCCCAATTTTA
>NW_012194859.1:664224-678166 GCF_000504015.1 Erythranthe guttata
TTCACACTTAGATCAAACAGTGTTAAGGTCAAATGTCTGAAAACTAACGGCGATGGCCATATTGAGACAATTTTTCAAGTATAGGGGGGCAAATCAATGCAATTGAGAGTAGAAGGGGGTAAAGTGATATCGAGCCAAAGTACAAGGGGGCAAATCGATGCAATTGAGAGTAAAATGGGGTAAAGTGATATCGAGCCAAAGTACAAGGGGGCAAATCGATGCAATTGAGAGTAGAAGGGGGTAAAGTGATATCGAGCCAAAGTACAAGGAGAGAAAGTGGAATTTACCCTAATTAGTTTAATTTCCATTTCAATGATTTTTTTTTTTATTTCTTATTTAAAAGAGTTACTATTAAGTGATATATTAAGAAATCGCATATTTGTAAATGCGACTTCATTATTTCTCGTGTAATTTCAGAATAAAGTGGTCCCTTGTTCATCTTACAAAATTAAGTCTTTTATAATTAAAAAAATAATATTTAATAATAAAATGGACTTCCGTTTTTAGTTGGGCCAAGATGTAAAAGCCCATATATAAGACCAAAACAAAAGACTGAATTACTTTTGAATTCATCAGCCATTAAATAAAACGTAATAATTATTAATTAACAATCTAAATTATTGCACTGACAATTACTTTAATTTGAAGGAAATGAAATTTTATGTAACTTTTGTTCTTTTTTATTATTAAATAAATTTTTAACCAGATATGTATATATATATATATATAATTAAATCGATTGTAAATCTTCAAATTGAATGTTTGGAATGTATTTTCAATCATAAAATATAATATAATATATTATCATGAAGAATGTAACAGAAACGATAAATTGAAGGATATTTTTGCAACTTGAAGTGGACCATGGCATTTTGCAAAAGAGGACACAAACTTTCATGTATTTATGTTGGAAGGCCTCCTTATCCGAATATTCTTGGTACACGTGGCGCTCGTCTAGAAGTTCTGCTATTGATCACATCAAACGCAGGCAAGAGCTGGGCTCATCTAGATGTGTAAATATTTTAATATTTTGTGTTTTTCACTTTTTTATTTCTTTTTTGAATATTAAAAAAGAAAAATAATAATAATAATAATGTAAATATTAAAAGGGTAAATCCGTCTTTTAAGGTAAACAAGATAAAGATACAAAACAAATAATACAACAGTGTTTAAAAGTCATAAACGTCATTTTCTGTACAGTCTGTCCAAACTAACATCTACACTCACTGACGCTAATAATTCACATTTAATTTAACTCTACTCTCTCTCTCTCTCTCTCTCTCTAGAAAGAAAGAATCTCTTATCTTCTTCATCTTTCTTCTTTCTCTCTCTCACTCACACCATTTCAACTTCCTTTATCCAGTATTCTGTGTCGTACGTTAACTACTTCACACTAATCTCGTTTCTCCTGTTATTACATCAAATTATAACATAAGATTTGCTGATTACGCTTCGATTTTGGTCGCTTCTTCAGAATCAGGGCTTTTTTTCTTTCAGGTGTGTTCCTTAATTATGTTCATTAAAAAAAAAAAAAAAAAAAAAACCTGTTTTTTTGATCTTATTTTTCTCTTAAAATCTCGATTGATTATTGTATTGAACATAATTTAATGGAAAAACTAGTTCTTTAATTAGGTCACGTTATAAAAATTTGTTTTCCCCCAAATTAGATATCACACCAAATTAGGGTTATGATTATTATTAATTAATTTAATTTTTGTGATGATTTAAATTTAAATAGATATTGAGATGGCTTCTCTACAAGGCTCAGTTATTTGCCCCGTTGTACGTGCAAAACAAACCGGATTCTCCATACCGGTTAATTCACCCCTGCTCAAAGCTAAACCGGTTACAAATGGATCCTCGGATCTTAAAAGGCAGAGTTATGGCAGAACTAATTTGGGATACAGACAAAGTACGAGGAAATCCAGAACCGCTAATTGCAGTTTCAGTTCATCATCCAACGGTAATGGCAACAAAGCTGGAAATTCCAAAGATAGTGATAGCGATTATGTTAATTCGAGTGTGATCGAAGCTGGTACGTTCGTAATATTTGTTCATAATATTTGTTTAAGGTTGTTTGTTAGTATTAATATTTTTTTTGTTTTAATTTTTGTTTGGAGAAGTCGAGGTGAAAAGCGGGGCGGATGGATTCGTGATCAAGATGAGAGACGGAAAGCATTTGAGGTGCGTCCACAATAGTCCGCAGGGCGGTCATGTAGCGGATTATTCCCCGCACCCTGCTATTGTATTGAAGATGGAAGATGGGACTGGGATACTTCTCCCCATAATTGTTTGTATGTGAATTATTAATTAATTATTGCTATTTTCTTACAATTGCGCAAAGTTTTTTGTTTGTCTTATGTTGTCTCATTATTCTTGAAAAAAAAAAAACAGTGGAGATGCCGAGTGTGTTGCTCATGGCAGCTATGCGGAACGTCCAAATTGTACGCTGCCCTCGTTTTTTTTTCTCCCCTTCATTTCGGATATTAAATTTGAAAATAAATATATTTTTAAAAATATATTTCGGCTGATTATTAGTCGTTCGACTTCAGGCTAGGCCGACTATGTATCAAGTGGTGAAGGATATGATTGAGAAGATGGGCTATACAGTGAGTTTTGTGATGTACACGAAGCTATTTTCTTTTGGATATATGAATTGTCGATTTATTTAAAAAATAAAAAAATAAAAACCGTTTTTCGGCTGAATTATTGTGCAGGTGAAACTTGTTCGTGTCACTAAAAGGGTACACGAGGCGTATTATGCTGAACTTCACCTTGTGAAGGTAATTACGCTCTGAGAAAGTGTAAAAATTCGACGTACTTTCGAAATTTTTGTATGGTAACTAACGAATTTTGTTTCGATGATTGAAGTTGGGTAATGAAGCGGATTGCATTTGCTTGGATCTTCGACCGTCAGATGCCATTAATATTGCAGTGAGATGCAAGGTAAATAATCCATTTTGTAAATTTGATTATAAAAATTATTACGGTGCTTCAGTGGCCCAATTTGTGATGCCGTCTTAGACAAAAAAAAAATGTCTCGTAAATCAATTTCAAAATGGTCAACAGGTGCCGATACAAGTCAACAAATTCTTGGCATATAGTGACGGCATGAGAGTTGTCGAGGCTGCAAAGGTTTCTGTGCAGAGCTCCTCACCGAATCATGGCCTATTATTCACTGAACTAGACAGGTAAAAATCGATGTCCTTTTGTTGTAAGAATGTCTCGACTTTTAGAGAAGTTCAATTTAATACGGGCAATTTTTTTTATTTTTTTTGTTATTGGTGTAGACCTAATGGCCAGTCGTGCATCGAGACAAAGGAGTTCGATTTAGTGAGAAACATGCTAATTGCTGCTGTTGAGGAACGCTATAGAGATGCAGGTATATTTGTTGTCTGAAAATTTCGATTTTCTTGAAGAATCTAAATTAATCACGAAAAAAGTAAAAAGAAAATGTTTGAATAATATTTTTATATCGAAAATTTCGAAATTTTTATTGATGCAGCTTCATTGAGGGACAAGCTCACTCAACTTCGGTCTAAGAGGAACTGGACATAACAAAAGCCTTTAATATATATGTTTGAATTGTGTACATAGGAATCATCGGTCGAGCATTTTCTTGTAATTAATCTCTATGCTTACTCCCCTTTATATATAAAAATTAAAAAAACTTGTGTATAAATGTGTGTAAATAAACAATGTTATGAAAGTATATCTTATTTATTTCCATGTTATAATGGAAATACAACAGTTAGATCTCTATCTTCTTTTTCTCTGATATAACAAAACACACACACATCCAAGTTGGTGTGTGTAGATGAACGTTGTAGATCTATTCAAAATAAATTACATCTGGTGTAACATAAATTTATCGAGATTAATATATGTCATAATACAAATGCTATGAAATAAAAAGTGATAGTTCAAGAAAATAAGATACAATTGTTAAATATTATTGAGTTTAAATTAGGGCTCCTAATTCCACCAAAAAAAAATATTGGGAATTTGATAATCCAGCCTCTGTTGCTTAAATCTATGACGTGGCAATTGGAAAAAAAAAAATTATAATTAATCCCCGGATTTCAAATTTAATTACTGTAATTACGCCATTTTCAATAAACGATAGTTGTCGTGTTCTTCGACCTGATTCTGTTTAGTTGTCGTTTTGCGCCAGTGTATCTCGATGAATGAGTCGACTATTCGCCGGAACTCTTCGCCGCTCAGAGTCTCTATCTCCGCCACGTCTACCACCGGCCCCGATGAACTCCCTGTTTTCCGGCAACTCTCCGTCGTCGTCTCAGATCTTCGAAGCTCCGGCCGCACCGAAATCTGGCTCTTCATTTTCTCCGACTGTGTCCTCTGAAACCTCTCTATTTGCCTCGCCGCCGTCTCTAAGGCCGCCGCCACGTCGTCGGATTCAGAAACCGCCTCCGCCTCCTCCGCCCGCACCACAATCTGCTTTTCATCGTCGCCGGCGTCGGATAATTCTTCTGCCATATTATCCGACGGCGGAGGCAGAACAGGCTCCCGTTCTTCAGCCGCCTCCTCGCTAAACCTCACGTAGTGGTCGTAGAAATCGCCGCCGACGGAGAGGTTGAGGGCGTCGCTCTGGCGGCAGAGCACGAACAGCAAGGCGATGATGGAGTTTCCGAAAAGGAACACCAAGTGGGGGTTGAACGCGTAACCGGAGAAGAACTCAACGTAAAACCCGCCGGAAAAATCGAACACCGCCGGGAAAAGCGCCGGCGACCACGAAATAAGCCCTAGCACCACCAGAACTCGGCAAACCCACCACAACATGACGATTCCATTTCCACAGAAACGATCGAACGTCACCTTATAATCAAACACTCCTCCCCACTCCATATTTCAAAAATTCAGACAGGTTTTCTTAATTTTCCAACTTGAACAGCAGCAGGTTAATAATTATTATAGTTGAAGCGGTTTGGATTTGTTTTGCAAGAATGGAAACAGAGCACCATAAAAAGGGGGAGGAGAATCGAATCGAAAGGAAATGAAAGGGTTTAAGGAAAGAAAATGAAACCAGAAAAAGGCATGTAAATTTTGTATACACAGACAAGATACTAGAAAAAAAAAATGTATAAGAAATTAGACGACGGTTTCCTTTTCTTGGTGTGGTGTGTGTGTGAGAGAGAGAGAGAGAGTGAGAATATTGTCGGATTTGGTGTAGGACTGGGTCTGCGGGTACTATGGCGTACCATTTCTTTTGTAGCAGAGGGGCCTTCCATTTTTATTTATTTTTATTTTATTTTTTTTGGGCTTTTGCAATAATAATTTTGTCTGTAGGTATGTATTACTTATTAGTATTAATTTAAGTTTTTGAACTACTGCATCATGTGTTAGTAGTATCTGACTATCTGTTATAACTTATAATAATAATAATAATATAAACTCTATGTCGACCATAATTTATACACCTATCAAATTCATTGAATTATTTCATAATTAAAATTCTGATTAAAAAAAAAGGAACTAATTCATACAAAAAAAAAATATTATCCCGACATTTGGATTTCGGGGTTATTAATGAAGTACGGGTTTACTAAAGCACTTAATTCCCTGGTTTTGATCTGACAAAAACAAACCTGCAAAAATACAGTGACAGTTATATGCCTGCTTCTCAGGGGTAAATATAGCAGTGGAGACAGTGCTACTTTGTTTTTGGCTTTTACTTGTTGCTTCTTTTTCCAACTTCCTTATTTTTTGACAACGATGTATTAATTAATTATAATAGTAAAAAATAAAATTAAGAATTGATCATATAAGTATAAGATCATCCAAGGGATTCGAATTGCAATCGAAGAATTTATCTTATGATCAAGTTGTTGAATTTATTCCCCGAACAAACAGATTAGTAAATCAGACGTCGAGTAAAAGATTCCATTTGAATGGAGACGTTCAAGTTTTTTGAAAAATATAAGCAGGTTCAGCACGAATATTTGATTTCGACTACCACCTAAAATCAAGAACTTACATGTTAAAATAAATGTGCATCGGCAAACGAAAAGGACAAAATCCAAAAACCAACGATTGTGTATTACATTCAACTAAGCAAATATTTTCGAAATTTATGAAACAAATAATCCTTTGTTAAACAGACATTTTCAAAGGGTCCTCCTAAACATAGCAAAAAAATATTGTAAAGAAATATTACATTGCCAAAAGGCTGGGTGAAAAAGTCGGTGGCATCCCAGATTAGCTCTCCGAAAAAGCTTTTAAGCCTATAAAAATGTAGCAGAGTCAGAAGTTGACCAAAACAATAACCGGTAAAATAGTAAGCAATAGCAGTCGGATATATATAATTCAAATATGACTGTGAATGAACACTACTTGCCTTGTTAGCAATGTTGTTCGAGAGCCAATCGAGCCCCTCGTACAGACCCTCTCCAGATGTGGCGCAGGTGCTCTGAATATACCTGCAAGCAAATAAAAATCGAGTGAGAAACAAAATACAGTCAGCATAAATGCAACGATGGAATCTAAGAGGAACTTGGGTTAAGAATGTTTACCAGTGGCGCTGCCTGAGTGAGTGCAGGCCAAGTTTGTCGGTTATTTCAGCAGCATTCATTGCGTTAGGAAGATCCTGTTTGTTTGCGAATACAAGCAGTACTGCATCTCTCAGCTCATCCTGAAAGAACGAGTCGAATGGTTTAGCAAAAATATGATTATGTCACGAAATAATCAATCCTAGAATTTATATTGCTATTCCAATATTGAGATCAAACTGAGAAAATGAGAGCTAATTTGATTGTTTCCAGCAACGATTATGTGCTATCTAGCGGATCGTTGGTACTTCCACGATTAAAAGAATCCCAAGATATATGTATAAGAAAGGAGTTCAACATAATTTTTTCTTACAGTCAACTTGGGTAATATGGGTAGATTCACAACAAATATTTATACATTACACTGACCTCAAGCAATGGGAGCACACGAATGATGACATAGCAAATTAACAGTCTATTCTCTCTGCTGCATTTAGTCGGGGGGTTGTATTTCCAAGTTTGAATAGTATTGATAGGAAGTCTTGATATTATGGACATAATTTATTCTTCTATATATATATATATTTCTAATTGAGAATCCTTTTTTCTTAGGCAAGTGCTTGACGAGTTTGCACTTCTTAGAAGTAGAATATTGACATTAACAGACTTTAGAAAGGGATTGTTTATTACCTCATTCAACATTCTGTGCAATTCATCCCTCGCCTCAACAACACGGTCTCTATCGTTGCTATCCACCACGAATATGAGACCCTGGGTGTTCTGGAAGTAGTGCCTCCATAGTGGACGGATCTGTGAAATTAAGTAGAAAAATAATTAACCTACAAAGTACATGAAAGTTTCATAAAGAAATTGAATATTGTGCTATATAATATGAGATGACAATCTTTAAACAGGGGCAAGGTAAACAGGAGCATGGAGAGCTAAAGTTTATTTAACTAAAATATAGTTACAAGATAGTGACGAGACGTAACATAAAAATACATATCCCAACCTTGTCTTGACCCCCGACATCCCAAACAGTGAAGCTAATGTTCTTGTACTCAACAGTCTCCACATTGAATCCTGCAGTAAGCCAAAAAGAAAATGAATATTGTCGGATGTAGTTCAAAAGAAAAAAAAAAAGAAAAAAAAGCCAACGTTGAGGAATATTAAACAGTACACAGCAGAAATAAACAGAGCCAAGTTGAAAGAGCATACCGATGGTAGGGATAGTAGTGACAATCTCTCCAAGCTTGAGCTTGTACAAGATGGTGGTCTTACCAGCCGCATCGAGACCAACCATCAGAATGCGCATCTCCTTCTTGGCAAAAAGCCGACTGAAAAGCTTCGTGAATGTCAACCCCATTTCTCGTTACTGTTTTTGACACCTGTATACCATTATGGTTCCCATTCATGTTATGTAAATATGCATATACCAGCCCTACACGCATCTCATACGAGTGATAATCATCTCAAGATAGCCTGAGCATCGTCTATCGATGACAACATGTAATTCTAGAAAAAAAAATTTGTTTACACAATAATCATTACTAACATGCATGTCAACATTTGGACATGCAAAACCATAAGACTCTATGCATATCAATCAACAATAATCATTACTAACATGCTCCCACTACTGAACCAAACGAACATCAGATACAATTATTTTTAAACACAGTTTACGAATCAAATAAAATAGAGATTGATATATGAAATGATTTAACGGTAACATCCCAATCTATAGATAAGCATTTTGAGCACATCACATATAACTAATAATACGCAGATTTTTTTTCAAACAACGTCCCAATCTACAATATATAACGGGGGAGCATGATCTTAGGTAACAAACATCTAAAAACAAAGTCTCGAAAAAACAACTATTGGAGCTAAAATTCAACTTTCCAATGAAATTACCAGATCAAACGGATCTACAAGGAAAATCAATTCCGAATAAAGCCACAGCAAATGTCGACATCAATCTCACGATTTCCAGATTCTCAAAATTCAGTTACGAAATTCATAAAGAAATCCATCAGATCGAAATGATTCAATCACTAGATTCCAGATTAGATCACCGACGAAATGGCGGATCAACCCCAAAAGAAAGTATAAAATGCAAAACAAATCAGCAAAAAGGAAAAACCTAATTCATATAACATACAACAGATGCATCAAATCACAACATCAAATGAACAAAATCACAACTCCGATCAGAATCCAAACCTTAAAAAACGCACACAGCACACAATCCATGGTGAATTGATCACATACCTGAGAACGGCAGATTTGATGAGATCCTAGAGAGAGAAAGCGAGTATTTCTTATGAAATTCGGAGAGAAAAATATGGAGCTGCCTGAGAACAACGCGAGAGAGAGAGTAAAAATGACTATTTCTGGTGAGGATTGAGAATCGTCGACCAATGGTCATTTATATTGGGCGCGTCCTCCAGGCATTTGTGTAATGCCGAAAATGCCCCTACTCATTCTCCAAAACAACGGGGCAGCCCTTACAGGAATTGACACCGTTGGATCTTCTTCTCCTTTCTTAAGGTGACCGTTGGATCATAATAATGTGTTTGTGCTTTGCTATTGAACAAGATTTTTCAACGCGCCTCTCCTTTGACGATTTTGTAAAAGACGTGCTTTGTTGGATGGCCAGCTCTGCACCGTAGATTTCCACGGATTAAGCGGCCAAAAACAAATTATAAAATTGAATAGTATTGAGATTTATAATAGAAAAAAAATATATATTTTTATTTTGTAATATTTGTAAGTTGTCCATTTGTGATTATTGGGTCTAAAATTAGCAATGATTTTGATATATCTAATTGGACCACTCCAACCTATTAATAATGTTCTATATTGGGCTTGACAGCTAAGAGAGCCCAAAATAAGAAGCTCGTTTGTAAGAGAACTAAAGTAAGAGTAAATTACGAAAATCACCTACACTTGTTCGTAGTTTACAAAAAAACCCTAATGTTGGTTTTTCTCTTACATCAACCCCTTATAGTGTGGCTTTTCACGGAATAGACTTTACACAATTTCAGATATTTTCTTTTATTTCTCATTTATTTAACATAAGGTAATTAGACTGTACACATTTTCTGTTAAAAAACTCGGTCAACAGTTAGTCAGAGGGGGATTTTGGTAATTACGGGTATGTAAGGGTATTTTTCGTTATTTAGTCTAAGTTCAAGGGTTGTTTCATAATTTACCCACTTAATAGGATGACTTAAGCCCACTAAACTGAATATTTGTGTCCATTTAATCTTTAAATTACATATAAAGATGCATGATTTAAATTACATATAATCTTTAGACATTATATATATATATATATATAATATATATAAGATGCATGATTTATATATAAAATCAAAATAATTTTTGCTCTTGCTATAGAAGTTGAAGACAGAAACAAGGCAGAGATGCCAATTGTCTGTAATTTGTAACAGGAAAACATAACGACGAAACGAAAACTGGAAACTGGTCGGCCTTCGTTACAGCTTTATTTTCCTCGACCAATTAATTATTCAGCGTAATTATTGTAAGCATATAAATAAGACGAAAGCTTGCATGGCAATTGTTTCTCCAGACAAAAAATCATGGAAGCCGAGGAAATCTCGAGAAGTCTGGTTTCCTGCGTTGCAAGTATGCATTCTTCCCTTCCGTACCTTCCTCTGTTCCGTAAAACAGTAGCGTCGCATCTCCCGCAATTTGCTGGAAAAAACAAAAACATAAAAATAAAATAAAATTATTACAAGTAATACAATGAATTATTTATATCTTAAAAATTAAATAGCATGTTAATTAATTTATTTATTTTTGAGTACCTGAAGTCCAGCATGGCCATCATCAGCTGCATTGATAGCTGATTTACATAGACGAATTGCCATTGGACTGTTCCTATTTATCTCTCTACACCATTTTATTGTTTCTTCTTCAAGCTTCTCCACCTAATTTATTAAATTAAAAATTCATTTATTTTTTATTTTTTAAGGTTAAATTAAATTCCAATATATATTCAGACATATTACTATACTTTATATAGATCTAGTAGCAGGGAAAATCTTACAGGAACAACAGTATTCACAAGTCCCATTTTCTCTGCTTCAGCTGCACTGTAAAACCTCGCCATAAACCACATTTCGCGCGCTCGTTTCGGCCCTACCTATATAATTGACAAAATATTTTAGGACAAGGAAAAAGAAATGAGACAGTGAGAGAGAAAAATAGTGTCTTAAAAGTTTTGAAACAATACCAAACGAGACATTATCGATGCCCCGAAACCAGCGTCGAAACTTCCAACCTGCAATCCCCACAAACTAAATCATCCAAGTATATATATGTACATAGGATTCTTGAAACATAATTAATTAAGGAAATAATAACAATAGAATAAGGATTAATTAATTAAATTAATTAATTACCTTAGGTCCTGTTTGACCAAAAACAGCATTATCAGCTGCAATTGTTAAGTCACATACCATGTGGAGCACATGTCCACCCCCCACAGCATACCCTGCAACCTTTTAATTTAATACAAACAAACAAGGCATAAGGTTTTATTTATTCATAAATGATTTCTTTTATAGAAAATAAACATTTATTTATTTAAAAAATTTAAAATAAGATTACCATTGCTATCACTGGCTTGGGGAGGCGACGGATTTGGACCTACATCGACAAATAATTAATCGGGTACTCAATATTAAATTGTTTTTTTAGATTTGTTTTACGATTTAATCGGAGTATTTTAGAATTTATAATAAATGTACCTGGAGATCTAAAACATTGAGGCGACCGAAATTATCGAAGTCAGCGTAACCTTCTTTGCCTCGGAGTGATTGATCTCCTCCACTGCAAAATGCCATAGTACCCTATATAACATAAAACTCTATAAATTAATACAGTCGGACTAGCAAAAAAATTCTATCTATTTAGAGTAATATTAAATTATCGAACTAATAATTTAGTACTTTTTTACCGAATCGAGACAGATTTACCCAAATTCTACTGTATTATACATTGTACTACATGGCATTAAATTAAATTAAATGCACTATATGAACTATTATTTAAAGATACATTGTAATAATAAATCAATTAAATGTGAAAGCATATGTATATGAGTAACAATCAAGTTTGTGATAGTCAACGAACGGGTGATGTATGACTTAACAATTAATATCAATTAAGAAATTCAATTGACAATTAAATATATTCAAATTGAAGCTCAATTAACAATTTGATGAATTTTAATAAGAGTTTATTATTATAAAAATAAAAAATAAAAAATAAAAAATAAAAAATACCTTGCCGGTGAAAATGATAACTCCGACGGAGTTATCATCTCTGGCATCGTTGAATGCTCGAATCAGCTCCTTCACCGTCTGTGGCCGGAAAGCATTTCTTCTCTCCGGCCGATTAATCGTTATCTACAGCCAAAAAAAAAAATTTAAAATTTAAATTAAAATCCTGGAAAATGAATTTTAAAAATAAAATAAAAATGGACAGAGTTAAACCTTAGCGATGCCTTCTCCGACGGCTTTCTCGTAGAGAATGTCGGTGAAGGCGGCGCCGGCGTCGTCCATCGCCGGCGTCCACTCCGGGATGTGGGTGGGGACTTGGCCGTGGACGCGGTGGTACGTATCGTCGAAACCGGAGCTGCAATTTGCGGCGGCGATGGTGGTGGTGGTGGTGTGATTTTGGTTGGGGTTTTGGGATGGAATGAGATGACCGGCGACAGAGGCGATTCTTCTGTTTACTGTCTGAAAATCCTTTCCCAACATTTCCGCCATTGTTGTTATCTGGTAATAAGATTGAATTAGACTTTTGATTATTTTGCAGGGATGAGAGAAATTGAATTAGTACAAGTAGCAGATGTAATTTACTTTGCTAAAACTATAGAGTATATATAGTAAGTTGGAGGAGATAAGATATATATATATATATATATATAATAAGATAAGCCTACTACTCTAATAATTTAATCCGCGTGTAATTCCACTATTGCCCTTGTTGACTTTCCAATTGGATTAGTTGATTTATTTCAAATCTAACTATTCTTTTCGTTTTTTTTAAATTTACTGAATTAACAACTCAACAGCCAACCATATAGGTGCATTGGGTAGATCTAAACTTTTGTATAAATAATTATTGATTTGAAGAAGAACGTTAACCACGTGGACAAGTTAGATCTAGTGGCAAAGAGATTTAACTTGGGTCGATTGACACAAGCGCACTTGTTCCAACCGCTAGATCATCCCTTACGGAACAAGCTTAGGGGTATATCTTGTATTAAAAGGCGAAATCTTTCGTCCCCATCCTTTGGCCCCGACAAGTATTTGATGGAGAAATATAAATTATGGTGACCAACGACTTTTTAGGGTAGCGGATTCATATCTAGTGTTCATAAGGAACCAACCATCATTGACCTTGAAATTCACATACTGCATCTGCCAAGATTCAATCATAGATCTTTGTACCAACTTACCACCCAGATCCAGATGAACTATACACTCATGCGGGCTAGCTTAGGCCTTAGGGGTATATCTTGCACCAAAAAAAGGCGAAATCCCTCGCCCCCAGGGCCCCCATCCCTTGGCCCGACAAGGATTGATGGAGGAATGTAAATCATGGTAACTCAACGGCCCGTTAAGGTAGCGGACCCGGACCTGGTGCCCACAAGGAACCAACTCATTGGAGTTGAAATTCCCACACTGCGGCTGCCAGGATTCGATCCTAGGACCTTGCACCAACTTACCACCTCCGGAACCAGTTGAGCTACACCCATGCGGGCTATATCTTGTTATACATACAAATGGTTAGTGTAACAAATTCGGCATTAATCACGTTGTTGCTTTCTAATATTTTTTTTTATTTATTTGTTTCTCTTCCATTTAAATTTGAGGAAAGAGAGAGAAAAAAGTCAAAGTTGTCTAGTTTCGTCGTTTGCACACCATAAAGAGTATAATTCATTAAAAAAAAGAAAAAAAAAAAAAATATATATATATATATATATATATAATTCATTTAAATGGAAATTTAATACATATTTTTTAACGTGAACCCACATTATTACACCAAACTGATGGATCAGTTGCATCAAAGTACTCAAGGCCATGCTTAATGCTTTATTTACTTCATTAGAAAAAGGCATGAATGTTGTTAATTCATGGTGAATAATTACTAATTAGCTACATTTTTTTTTTTTTACAATAATTAATTAATTATATATATGCCGGCTAATAATTTTATTAGAAGTAGATCGGCTGCAACTGTCAATTGAGATATCAAGAATCAAGATCATATAAATATATAATAATATATTTTGCATGAAAAGCGTGAACCAATATAATAATGAATCGAAGACACGTCATCCAATATTGGGCTAGTTCGTTCGTTCGTTTTGTTTTATGTTAGGGCTG
>NW_012194859.1:681407-710334 GCF_000504015.1 Erythranthe guttata
GTTTTTTTACAATTAGAAAAAAACATAGGGGTGCAGAATGCAATAAATGCTAATATGAAATGAAGATTTAGTTAGTTTCAAGTGGTCCTTACAGTTGGTTTGATGCTTGGCATTTTCCCGCCAAGTGAGCTTCTTACCTGTTAGATGCATATAAAGACAAGTCAGAATTCATATATTGGAGAAAACTAACAAAATTAACTTTTTGTAGGGACTAAAAAGTGATTATTACAGGAATTGGGGGCTTTTGTGACAAAGAGCCATTTGAGGGGAAAATAAGCTTCGACTGATCGTCTAACGGATCATGATCGTACGGTGAATTCTGCCACCAAACGGCTCCGTTACCGTCAATTGTCCCACTCCCTCGAATTGTAAGCCCCACTAATTTAGTGAACTCGAGCCATTGTAGTAGGCCCGAGCCCCAATGGCTCGGGCTTGTTGGTGCAGTAATTACGCCGTCTAACTGCACAATTAACACATTGATTAAACTAAATTAAATAATTACTACTTAATAATAAATTAAATTATTTTACCTGAAAAACAATGTTGTGCTGACAATATGGGCCAGAAAACGAAATGGGCCCCACAAGAAAAACATAATCTGCTGGTACATTAATTGTTGAGGCTTCAATCTTACAAGCAGCAGCCCAAGCAGCTTGAAATGCCTGCATTTTAATTTACATTAATTAATTTATTATAATATTATATTTAAATTACCAATATACCTGAATAGTCAAAAAATGGAATCAGTTCATGTGCTGGTTTAACATCTTACAGTTGTTAGTTTGTATTTTGAGTGGACCACTTCAATTTCTTGTCTGTTTCTTTGGCAGTTATTGTTGTTTCTAACTGGTTTTTTTAAACTAATATATTGTCACACACCTAACTATTGTGCTCAAAGAATTAAATCTAATAAAAAAATTTGGGAAAATTACAGTTTTCATCCCTCAAATTTGCACCAGTTTCACATTTGGTCCCTCATGTTTCTAAAATTCAACACTTTAGTTATTTCCGTCAATTTTGCTGTTAGTACTAACGGAATCAAGTTTGTCCCCATCACTGCCTTAGTTGACGACGGACTAACGGTAAATTGACGGAAATAACCAAAAATTTTAAGGTATTGAAACATAGGGGACTAAATGTGAAATTAGCACAAACTTGAGGGGTCAAAAGTGTAATTTTCCCGAAAAAGTAGCTACCTTTTGTTGTAAAAATATAAACTTTGTAATAAAGGGTAATCATGGGAAACCTCAAGCTCTACCAAAAAAGAAATTAATTTCGTGGAATCTTTTAAATTCTTCAAAAAAATTACCAGACAAAAGTACTAATTCTTGGAATTCGAAGATGAATAATATAATTACTTATAATCACATGAATTTAATAATCCATCATTAACAAAACGAAATTAAGACAAGCATGGAAGTTTATGTTTTTCGTTTACCTTAGTGTCGTCCGAGATTCCATCACCTTTCGCTCCGAAATTCAGCACATTCAAAACCGTCGAACCAACCGGCGAATAACCGCCACCTTTATCCGTGGGCGGAGCTGTGGGGGGAGGAGGGCTTCCTTTAGGTCCGGTGGCTGGTGGCAGCGCCGGAGGCGCCGACACCACCACCGGCGCCGGCGTCGGCGGAGGTGGCGGTTTTGGAGATGGAGTTTTATGTTTCGACTTGCCGGCATTGCTACTGTGGTGGCTTTTACCTTTCTTCTTGGAAAGAGAATCGGCGGCGTTTCTGCTCTGCCGCCAATGCCGGCCAATTCTCTTCGCATTGCCGGTTTCAATATGGGAAAACCCTAAAAGAAGAACCGCGACGATGACCATGAATGTTAGGTTTCTGAAGTAAGAACCACCCATTTTATCGCCGGAGATGGTGGCGGCAGCGGTGGTGGTGGAGGGAGGATTTTGTGGGTTATCTGAAGATGGGAAGAGCAAAACAGAGGAGTGAGCTTATGGCTTTTTATATAGATAGGATCAGGGTCATGAGCAAAGATTGTCTGATAATGCTACAAAGAATTATGTCTTATTCCTCTTTTTATTTTTATTTATATTTATTTTATTATGAGGTAGTATATATTAATATTGTTTGTAATAATAATATTTTTTTATGGGGTTTTGGTTAGGAAATAGTTAACTAACTGGTCCAGTTTTGGCATATGAAAGTTTGTTTTGTAGCCACTGACTCATTCAGTTGTCCATGCACAAATACCACACTTATAACTTCGAACTGCCCAATTGGACCATTTATTAATTAATTAATAAATACATATTCTTTTACTTTTTTTAGTGACGACTCAAATATACAATATATATATATATTCTTTTCCAATATGATTTTCCTAATAATTTACTGAGCATTAGTAGATTCAAATTAGAATAAAAGGAAATCTAATAATCATTTAATCTATATAAGTACAATAATGTACGTAAATTTTGTTGCTTCCGTATATCGCAACATGTATTTGGTGATCTCTACTTTAATACGCTCGTTAAGAGGGACTATTATTTTATATATATATATATATATATATATATATATATATATGCAATAAAAAAAAAAAAAAGAATAAAAAAAAAGGAAAATAGTTATATGTTGCGATCAGTGGTTAGATGTAAAGGGCCAAAAAAGACACGTGAGTGGGTCTATAGATTGTCAAAGGCACTGAATATAACAGCTCTCTTTATGCGCTCACATGCAACCCCTTCACGGGCTTCCTTTTTTTTTTTTTCTCCTTTGTCTTCCTTATTAAACCAACAATAACAATTATCTCTCTTTTTTTTTTTTATAAATATTCTTTATATAAAATTGAATTAAATATGTAAAATCGCACATTCCATTTACATTTGATTCAAATACAACCAAATCAAATGAAATGCTACGAATCATGTTCAAGACTTCAAAATAATTAACGACAGGATGTGATAAATGCCGTTTCAGTTTTAATGACACCGTTTCAACTTGAAATGTGATTTTGACTGTTTTTTAGTCCGGATTAGGCACAACTCAAAGCACAAAAGTTTGTGGTTATTCGAGTTAGGTTTCTAATCCAACTTGAATCACAGAGATTGGGTATCGGATTATAAAGTTGTTCATGAATCAATGAACACTGCCCACAGTTTTCATAATTTTGAATTATCCAAAACTCATTCATGCATAACTTTGTCATCGAACACACAAATTAGTTGACTCGAGTTGAATTAAAAAGCTAACACAAAGGGCTACAACTTCCGTGTTTATGTATTTTGCCAAAATCGAACTTGCAAATGGTCAAAATCTCGTTTTGAGTCGATCGAAACGGTATGAGTAAAAAATGAAAACGACACTTAACATTTCGGTTTAAGAAAATGTAGGAAGAAAGTGTATAGAGGAAAACCAGAGGAAGGGAAGCCCATGGTTTCAGGTTGTTTTTCTCATGTATTAAGTATTGCAGAGTTGTACTAGAAAATTACCACTGTCCGAGTGTCCGACCACCAATAATTTAGACAAGATCGACCACTCACAAATCATCACATGATTCTAGCAATGTAGCACCTTTCAAATAATAATATTAATAATTATTATTATTTATTATAAATGTGAATACAAATTAGAAAGAAAAAAAATGATTTATTTAAAAAATTGTTATGTTAACTTAAGAATTTGTTATTGTTTGGTTGTAATTATTACAACTTGGTGAGATTTTCATGTTTAGTTTCTTAATTATTGGTCCATCATTGATTTTTTTATGCTTTCTTTTTAGATTTTTTATATTCCGGTCACAGGTGGTGTTGTGATATACACAGTATCGAGTACTGGCAGTTGCAGTACAGGAATTTCAACTCTGACAAAGGTTGGTTCCTTAAGCTACTATAACGGGCCGTTGTGTCGCTATAATTTACATTCGCCGATAAAGAATTTACTTGGCCAGAAAACGGGCGGGCCCTGAAGTTGAGTTACGGGATTTCGCCATTTGGTGCAAGACCGCTTCATTTTCATCATCACTCACAAATATTTTATACTTTATGGAGGTTTGACTTATGTTGACAATTCTGAATATATGTCAGAACTTCTCTTTCTCTCTCTAAACCGAATTGCACCAAACCGAAGAAATCTAGATTGAGACATTCTACCACGATTTCAGGTGATTTTTTTGCTTAAAGAATAAATGTGCTAGCTGTAGTATTTAATTTCTTGCTTGAATTGATGAATTGATTCATATAATTGTAATGAAGAGCATTTAATTTTCAAGGGCTTATTATAATATTTATTATTTTTTTTGCAAAAAAAAAAAAAAAAAAGATTAATGGGTGTTCAGATAAGTTTAGGAAATGCAGAGATGAAGTTATGGTGGAGAAATCAGTTTGTCCTAAACTTATCCAGACATTATCTTGTAGTAATTGGATGTGATGACCACACGTAAGCCCGATTTGGTGACTGCAGGCCCGACAATTTTAATTATTGTAAATTTAATACACTCGTGAACTTTAAATTTGACTCGTGAACTTGGTATATATGTATATGTATATGTATGTATGTATGATTACTTGATTAGGGTTCTTCATCAAATAATTTAGCATCACACATTTTTATTGTGGCACTTTTAGCATTATCCCCAATTCTCGTGAATCAATTTTTTCACAAGGTGTTTGCAGTTCAATAAATGACGAGATTCGAGCACAAAAAGTATTTTGTCATAATTTTAGATTATTGTTTTTTTTGTTTCTATTTGATATTTAATCTCACATTTGACTTTACAGATAAAATCAAGAGATTATTAAATGTAGAGTTACAATATATATTTATTTATATATTAGTTTTTTATTTTTTCTTTTTTATATTTTTTTTAACGAATGAACCAACAACCAACCATATACAGTTAAACCTCTATAAATTAATGCAGTCGGACTAGGGAAATTCTATCAATTTAGTGAATTATCAAATTATTGAGTTAATAATTTAACACGTTTTCAACGAGTCGGGACTGAGAGAAACTATTATTTAATCGAGGTTATTAATTTATCGAGTATTAATTTATTGAGGTTCTACTGTATGTGCTAATGTACACGGGATAAACCTACACTTAATACTTAATCATGTGGAACTCACAAAGAATCTGCCAACAAGTCGAGAAGACGACGAAGCATAAAATAATTCTCAAACCGTTAGTTATTCACGAACGAGGATTGAATTGTAGGACTAAGTTATGTTTGGTACTTAAAATGATCTGTAATCGGCAAGAATTATTTAATTAATAATGACTAATCTTCCAACCAAACGAGCCTTAAAGAAACAACATAAGCTATGCACAGTTGAGGGCTTTTGAGATCCTACACCGGGTGAAATACACCGGGTAGATCTTTACCATTAATATACACACAAACACACACACACCTAGGGCTGTGCGTTGGTTGGTTTGGTTAAAAACCAGGCATAAAACCAACCCAACCCATCCAACCAACTTTGGCAAATATTGGAAACCGTTATCGACCCAACTTACATGGGTTGGGTGATGGTTGAAAACCAATTTAATGGGTTGGTTGGTGGTTTGGTTGATGGGTCATCCATCTAAATATTTTTTAATTTTTTTTTTAATATTTTATTACTTGTTACAACGCTATATCTTTTATAAATTAAATGCGACTAGTTCAATAATATTCAAATAAAAGATTCAAAACATTACGGGCATATATATTGCAATTAAACATAAATAGTTCAACAAATAATAATCGTCCAATATTTAGACTGTATATCTTAAAATTAAAATAGTTCAAATTAGATAATTAGGTTAGATTTATTGTTTTTAGGATTTTGGTCAATATTAAACAATTTAATAAATGTGATATAAAATAGAAATTTGAAATTAAAACTATTAAAAATTTTAATTAAAATTAATAAATAATAAATTAATGAATAAAGTTGGTTGGCCGATATTAACCGACTAACCAACTTTTTAGCATATTAGAAACCATTATCGACCCAACTATACATGGGTTGGTTGACATTATCGACCCAACTTAAATGGGTCGGTTGATGGTTGATTAACCATCACAAATTGTGGGTCGAAAATGGGTTGGTTGATGGTTAAAACCGATCCATGCACAGCCCTACACACACCCACATTGGTGTGTGTAGATCAACGGTGAAAAATCACCCGGTGTAACTTTCACCGGAATAAGAGTACTGGAGTAGTACCCGTAAATAAATATGCAAAATTTATTCTAACCAATATTAATTGCTATTGTCCCAAAAATACTTGGAATCTTGTTAAACAAATCTAGCATGGACCCCACGCACCATAAATTCCTATTCTAATACCCCAAAAAAAATTAAAATTAAAATAAAATAAAATTGGCTCAGAGATTATTCCAGAAGTTTTGCTGAAAGCAACAATTTCTTTCAATTAATTATTCTTATTAATTAATTTCCCCCAAGAAAAAAAAAAATATTACAGAATTTGCTGCTGCGGTTAAAAATAATATTTATTAGGGGTTGTTTGGCATGTGAAAAAACTTGAGTTGAAGTTTTATTTGTTTTTATTACGTGTACACATCACATCCATTCATGGGTGTTGTTCCCATAAAATTCAGGAAAATAAGAAAAACAAAAAACAAATATTTCTTGTCATTGTTTTCTTTGTCTGCATTAGGGTTTTGTGAAGTGTGTGGCCAATACAAATCGTGTAAGCGTTCACGGATTTGCTTTCTTACAAGGGCCAATTTTATTTTAATTTCTTTTATTATTTATTATTTTAAATTTTAAATTTTAAAATTTTCCCTGACATATGTTGTGCATAAAGCAATCCGTGAATGTTTTTTGCCAATAATTCAAGCTACATATGTTTACAACACACACACACACACACACACACACACACACACACACGAGCACATGATCCGTAAGCTAAGGCAGCTATCATAGTTCACAAAACACTACTGGCAATGACCTACACACACACACACACACACACACACACACACACACACACACACATATATATATATATATATATGTATATATAATTGCATTGTGTCGAATTGAATTCGGGTGGGAAGAATTTGTAGGGAATCGAGTTCAAACGATTTCATGTTAGATGAAATGTTTAGAATTTATTATAACGGTTCGTGTGGAAAGGTCAAACGCGAGAGTTCAGTGATTTGGAATTTACCTACGGTGAATTTCACCCGATGTAACATCTACGAGAAGATGTCAAGACCTAATATATGTATATTAAAATTGAAATATGACAAGTGATGCTCAGATGAATGGTCAGATGCAATAGAATGATAAGAATGCACTAACCTGAGACGTTGATTTATGTTCCGCCCCATGCGGTACCTCTGCATCACAGCCATTAATTGCCTAACGAACTTCTGTTTAATGTTTTCCTTCTGCATATAAAATTCGAGAACGTTCGTCGAGTTTAATTTTAAATAAATACTTGCCAATTCAACATATATACATTACATGAAAATCAGTGTTATTCCAAAATGATTCTTATTATTATTAACGGGAGAAATAGAAATACCTCCTCAGAGCTTAGCATCGTCTTTCATAGTGAACCGTGCACTTCAATCGAACTCTGACCTATTTCCCTTCTTATCCTTCTCGCAGCACCAATTTCTCTACAATATTTCATCCTCTCAAAATCTCCGATATCCGAGTAAAAATTCGAAGCCTGTAATAAACCAGAAGGATTGTCCGTCTCAAGCCCCATCAAAATCTCCGCAGCTCTTTTCCCCACTTGCTCGTTTTGGTGGACCCTACAACTCCTCAACACTGAGCTCCAAATTACCGAATCGCCCTCCCATGGAGTATCTTTGACTAACTCTTCCGCTTCTTCTAGTAAACCCGCACGCCCCAAAAGGTCAACCATGCACGAATAATGCTGCCTATCTGGATACACACCAAAACGAGTTTGCATCGAATGAAAAAGCAATCTTGCCTCTTCTACAAGGCCCGAATGATTGCAACCCATCAATACACTCAAGAACGTCACTCTATCAGGTTCTCGACCATTCCGGAACATTCCATTTAACATTTCAAGACATTCGTTTCCCATCCCGTTTCGAGCAAGTGCACTAATTATCGATGTGAAACAGAACACATTTGGGGAGGGAAGTTCGTTGAATATTTGGCGGGAAAATTCGATTTCTCCTGATTTAGAGTATGCGTCTATTAAAGAACAAGCAACTGCGTTATCGGATTCAAAACCTGATTTTATAGTGCAGGAATGAAGCAAAGGGCAGCTACATGAAAGAGGGAATGATATAGCTTTCAAAGTCGAAGAAAGACTAACTTCGTCATATCCGATTTTTTCGTCAACCATAAGACCAAACAGATCTATTACATCCTCTGTGAGACCAAACCTTAGTAAAGATGTCATGAGAGAGTTACAACACTCAAGGGTTCTTTGAGAAACACCGTTGAATACACCGACTGAGCTCTCAATATCTCCACATTTTCCGTACATGTCGATCAAAGCGGATTGAATGAGGACAGACTGAAGACATAATTTCAAAACACAGCAATGAATTTGCTTCCCAAACGAGACGTCTTTCGTTGCACTAGATAGTTTCAAGAATGCCAGAAAAGAACAAGCTGATGGCTTCTTATCCCAAAAATGCATCCTATGATAGAATTCAAGAGCTTCGAATGAATAACCATTGGCTGCACAAACGGAAACCATGGAATTCCACGAAATAACATCTTCGGTTGGGATAACCTCGAACGATTTTCTAGTATCTGTAAAAATCCCACAAGCGGAGTAAAAGTCAACTAAAGCATTAGCTACAAACAAATTTGAGTTGACTAGTCCTTTCTTGATTACACAGCCATGCAGCTGCATTCCTTGGTCAATAAACCTCTCATAACCACAACCCCGAATCAAATAGCAAAAGGTAAGCCCGTTTGGTTCCAAATCATCCGATTTCATGTAGTTATACACACACAACATCTCGTTCGATCGCCCCATTTCACATAAACCACGAAAAACAAGATTCCAAGTAGCCAAATTCCTATCTTGCAATGTACTGAGCAATCTTAAAGCAATATCAACGAGGCCCATTCGCATATAAAGATCAATTACGGTGGAGCAAATATACGTATTCGTACTAAGACCAAGAACAACTGCTCTGCAATGAACCACAAGCCCTTGTTCAAAGAACCTCGCACAGCTGCACATGCTCAAAACAGTTGAAAAAGTTGATGGATTCTCAGAAATCCCATGAGAAACCATTTCGCTGTACAAACTTAAAGAATGTTTTGGAAACCCTCGGCGGTAATACCCCGAAATCATAATGTTCCAGGTGATGGCATCTCTGTTGGTCATTTCGTCGAACAGTTTGACTGCAGAGTCTAAGGACCCGTGTTTCGTTAAGTAATCGATGGTTCTGTTGTAGTAGTAGATATTGGCGTTGCTGCCATGGTTAGTGTCGGAGAGCGTGTGTAGTGGGAGGGAGAATTTGAACAGCGGTGCGGCTTTTTTATGTCTCCGATCAAACGTTGTTGCTCTTGCACAGAACAGCAGTAAGTTTTGGTTTCTCATCAAAATAAAAGCCAAATAGTAAATAAATAAATAAAGAGCGAGTGAATTAATCCTTCCTGAAATTATATCAAATTCCATAAAGACCCCATTTATTGCGAAAATATTACAAAAATCTCTCTCAAAATTTAGTTTTAATTAAAAAAATTTAGAATAAACTCATTAAGTAATATTATTATTCTTAAACGTCAATTTTTGTTCAAAAAGATGCACTAAAATTATTAAATTTGCGGTGGCCTTCTAACCTAAATCAAATTTCAATAGACATTTATGTAATTTTTAAAAAATGAAGGGATCTCACTTTAGTTACATAAGGTGTAACTTAGGCCCATTTGGCTAAACTTATCTTAAACAATTAATAATCTCTTTAACTTGACAAGTTGTTTTAAAAGCTAATAAGTTGTTACTTGTAACTATTTTTACAAATTATAAGATCTTAAATAAAAAGTATTTTTTAACAAAATTTTATTTGCTCTCCAGCAACTTATTTTTCGAATTTTTAATATTCCTGAAAATTTTACTAAACATTTTGAAAGAACTTATAAGCTCTTTTTAACAGCTTACAAGCTTAGCCAAACACCCACCTAGCCGAAGCTTAAAGAAAATAAACTCAATTCTTTGAGATATATCTTAGGAAATGTCTTGGGATAAAACAGCCATAACCAAATATCTTAAGACAAACTCAACATTATTCAAGACAGAAAATTCAAATCCATAAAAACTACATTTGCCTTTCGAAAATCAGCAGGTTGATGCAATAGCTTCTAGAAGCGCTACCACGAACTGCATTTGGGTTTCCTCGTCGACCCTCGAAAACGGCGGAATGTGAACAAAAAGACATTTATGCCCTTTCTGCTCCGCATACATGAGGGAATGGTAGTACACAAAATTGCACACGAATCTGCCTGCATCGTTCGATATCGTCAAATCATAGCCCTTCATCTTCAAAATCTCCAAAATAGCATCCACCGAGCAAGATGTCTTTCAACGGACGAGATCGAGATTAAGGCATCGAGCGAAATATACAAATTAATATATTATTGAAAAAGAAAAAGTAAGATAGTTGTGCACCATTCTTCGCTGGGATACTCCACCATCGCCAAGAATTATGGGAATTTGCTGAGGAATCAAATCGAACACTAATCAAACAATCTCAACTTGTTGAGATAGAAAGTAAATTAAAATTAAAACGATTTTTTTTTAATAAACTATAATTATAATGAAAATAATAACCTGGGGCTGCCATCCAAGCTGATCTGGACAGCAGAAACTGGCTTCGTTTATTGCTTGACGCTCGAGGGCAAACTTCAATGCCCCACTACTAAGCCCGAGGTGAAGCTATAACATTAAAAAAAAAAAAAACAAATTTACTTAGGCCTCGTTTGGTTTCCAAGATAGGATTAGCCATTAATCTATAATTGTGGGCCGGATCCGAAAACAAACAGCAGAAAATCGAAAAGAAAAATCAGTTCTCATATGTTATTCATTGTTCTACTGGCTCCGTAACCAACAATTTCCGACTAGCCATAGCTTATATCCGATTCGCGAGCTATTTCACTAGTTATTATAAATATCAACTAAATTGTACATAATTCTTGGAAAAATATTTATACTTTGTTATAATGCAAGCAAAAAGGAATTAGCTGATTTACCCAGACGACATTTTTGTTATCCGAATTGATCCCCGTGGATATTCCCGATTCCAACACTTTGTAGAGCTGCGTAACTGCACCGGTGCCAGCAGTTTCGAGAATGCTGCAGATTCCCAAAGTATAATCCGCGTTTGGTCCGTTGCTCTCAACGTAATCCCTCAAATTGTTGACTATGGTCTCGGTTGGATTCTTATCAACCCCATGGAATCTCTTGAATCCTGTCACGTTTATTCGAATCGAATTCGGACCCTCCGATCCCATCTCTCAATTGATCGAAATTCGAGCAGTTCCCTTTTTTACCTATTCATAATAGAAAATTAAAAAAATTCACTCCTCCATTGAAATCCCCTTTTCAATTTGGCAAAAATCATGATCACAAGAACCCATTTAAAGGATGAACAAATCACTCAAAATTAGAAACCCTAAAAAAAAAAAGGAATCTTTACCACGTCATATCATACAATGAGATGATATATCACTAATATCTGCATAAACACACACACACACACACACACATGTTTGAATCGAAGGGTTTACAAACGAAAATTACCTTAATTCACCGTCTTCCTCCCTCTCTCTAGATTTTGAGTGTTTGTTGAGAATGGGGAAACTGGATAGGAAAAAGCCCAAACTGTGTTGTTGAATTTACGATAAAGCCACGAGTTTTAATCTGATACGTTTCTCCGAGGTGCATACGGTGTCGTTTTCTGACTGTGTCCAGCTTCCATTCCACAATAGCTCTTTTGGATTTATATCAAAATGGTGAACTTTCTGTGCAATTGAAGCCGAAAGGGAAAAAGTGAAAGGGATGATGATTTAATACAGTCCTAGGATCAGTCGCCATCAATCAATTTCTTGGGTTTTAATTTACTGTAATTTTTTTATTTTTCGTTTCTTCTCAGCCCAAAATTACCATCTGGGCTTAGCTCCTTGATGAAATTCGACCCACTTGATTATGGCCCAGCTTCAATAATCAAGTCCAGTTAATTGCTGAAACGACGCCGTTGTCAGCTCCTCTTCTTCTTCTTCCCCAATTCTTCAATCTTTGCCAACCGAACCCTAAATTCGATTGGGAAGCAATAATGCCTAAATACAAAGACGAGCCTACTGCAGTTCGTGTCTATACAGTTTGCGATGAATCCAAGTATGTACCTCTCTCTCTCTCTCTCTCCAAAATGCCATACGAATTTACATTTACACACACACACACACACACACACACACACACACTAACTATTAGAACTTTGACCCGGCGGTGGAAAAAGAAGAAAAAATGAGAATATATAGAAGAGTAGATGTGTTGGAGGCGATGAGAAGTGAGGTGGGCGGCGGCGGAGGGATGCTGAGGTGGCGCCGGATATTTGGATCCTGTAAATTGGAAATTCATCCATGGTTGATGTTTCTGTTTTGATTTTAATGTGACAGCTGTCAAATCAACATTTTTTGTTTTCGCTTCTGCAGATTCCTGATTGTGAGGAACGTTCCTTCTCTCGGATGCGGCGATCAGCTCGCGCAGCTGTTCTCTACTTACGGCCAAGTCGAAGAGTAAGTTATTTATCGAGCGACTGAAATCTCTTACGTGCGAGTTTAGTTACGTTTTAAATTCCGATTTCGTTGCTAAATTTTTTTCAGATGTAAGCCTATGGATGCTGAAGACTGTGAGCAATATACCGATGTTTACTGGATCAAGTTTCATCAGGTCAATAATGCCAGGTAGATATTTGCACGCTTATCGATTCTCTATGTCTTCGTTTCGAATATTAACGAAATTGTTAAAGATTGATTGAATCGGTGAGAATGTAATGTGTGTATCTTGTATTTGGGATTCGTGATTAACTGATTATACAATCATTGTATTCGGTAATATTCTTCATCGGGTTATAGAATAATACGGGTCGAGTTTGGACTAAATATCCTTCATTTGCTCGATTGAAATTCGGGCCTAGACAAAAGCCTAGTTTGAATCCCGAAACAAGGCCCGTGTTGCTTAATAAATCAGCGAAGTGTGTATTATTGCATTACGATTTACGCGGATGTATATTGTGTCTGGAATTATTAAACTTAAACTTGGCGATTGTGATAGGTTTGCTAAAAGGAAATTGGATGAGTCCGTTTTTCTTGGAAACCGAATACAAGTATCGTATGCGCCTCAATACGAGAGCCTTTCCGATACGAAAGAGAAGTTAGAAGGGAGGAGGAAAGAAGTTTTATCACGACTAAACCGTAAGTCCGCAATAACGTAAGTTTAATATAAATTAATATTCTCTCGTTTTTTTCAAAATTCTATATACTATATTGTTCATTGAAATCGATTTGTTTCAGCTAGAAAATCCAACGCACCTTTGAATTCTAGTAGTAAGCCTTTCTCGGTTTCGAATCCTTTGCTAAAGGATAAATTTTCTCAGACATCTTCCTCAGCTCAAAGTCAAAGTCAAAGGTACTTCGATGCTTAATTAGCGTGAGTATATACGTATGTCATCGGGCACTATGTATTTGTTTACGCAAAGGTCTCTTTATCTTGCAGGCAGTCGAGCGAATCACGAACTGTCGCCACTGGACAAACATACTCCATGTCATTAGTTCAATCCGATAAGGTTTATTTATGAATTTTATTTAGATTTCTTCCGTACATTAGTAATTACTTAGATTCGAGACGTGGTTTTTTTTTTATTTATTTATTTTTATTTTTTTATTATTGAAAGAGCATTTGGTGTGTTGAATGATGTCAGGAATATTTCCCGTCGGAATCTATGAATCGAACGGTTCATTTGGTGAGGGATAAACTGAATAAGGTGATTGTTTTATGTGTCGAAGTAAATTATTTTTTTCGTCGGTATTGTAGCTTTTTTTCCCAAGCTTTACGTTTGATTTCGTCTATTTCTGCAGATACAATCAACGAGTAGCGAGCATACAGAAGCTGGTTCCTCCAAAAAGGCACGTGTCGATAATAGAAGAAGAATCTAAATAGAGTTTTGGAAAATGGAATACGAGTTATTTTTGTAGTTGAGTTCTCTACTTTTATTCGATTCTCGATTGTTTGTTAAAAATCGTTTGAGCTCGTTTATTAACATAACTAAACAATTCTCGAATAAATATTTCCGCTTGATAACTTATGAAGCCCGACTCGACTGCTTTTATCGAATCCAAGTTCAAACAACAGTTTGATGAAAGCCGATAACGATTCAAACAAACACGCTTTTTATTTGTAAAATATTTTTTCCGGCCCCCCTCTAATTTAATTAAATTATATATTCGACCCCACCTCACTAAATAATAGTCTCTAATACAAAACACTCTTATCTGGTAGTGAGATATTAAAGATGAGATGAATCTATTGTTTGGATTACTTTTGCTCTTTTGGCCCTTCGCTCAGATATTCTGGATAACAATTATTTTTATTACATATATTTATTTTAATAATTATTATAAATATCCTGATATTTCCTTCTCTCAGTCAGCACTTTTCTTCATTTGTTTGCTTCCTGTTTCTCCTATTTAATTTCTTTCTCCAGGTTGTCTATTCCTTAACTATACTTGTAGTAATTTTTATTGTTCTTGTCCACTTGCATACGAAAGACGAAAAATGTATGAAACACACTACAAACAGCTGCCTCATTTTCCCTGCTTGCATTGCCACCCTCATACCTACATAAAAATAGTAAAAAACTCTCCTTCACACATATATATATATATATATATATATATATATATATATATATATATATATATATGTAAGTAGATGTTTATGAATTAATAATTGCAGGTGCAAAACCTTATAGAGAGATGCTTGTTGCTTCGTATGGACAGGGAACAGTGTGTTACGGCGTTGGCTGAACATGCTAGAATTCGACCACTCGTAACACTCACCGGTACGGTATTAATTAATTAACTACTTAATTAATCACTGATTAAATATATTCTTGAACATTTAATTTTCTGATGATGATGATCTTTGTATATATATGGTTGAATTGCAGTGTGGAAGGAGCTAGTGAAGGAGAACAAGGACTTCTTTCGCTCGTATTTCCAGTCTTCCTCTCTAGTGCCATACACAAACCAGTGGTGGAGATAGACAAACTATTAGAAATCACTTTATCTAGGCAGATTACTATGTATTATTGTCATCGAAAAATTGAAAAAAAATTAGCCGTTATAAGCTATTATATATATATAGTCATGTATCTCTATAAATGGCTTTAGTATTGAGCATTTCGCCATTAATACGATATGTATAAGGTTCGTCTTGGAACAATTCTTAATAAGTATTCTCAAATTTGTAATAAACTTTCGAGAACTTGAAAAACAGAGTGGTTTGCTATATAAATGGAAAAGGAAAATTGTCTCAAAGGTAGCGAACACAAATAGTACAACTATCGTTATAGTAAAAAATGGGCATGTCAATGGGACATGTTAAGACGCGTCGGCGGTACGATCAGAAGAGGGAGAGGAGAAAAGATCAGCAAATAGGGGTTTAGGAGACACACGGATGCTGATAGAATCAACGATCAAGATTGAAGGAACTAGAGAATTCTTAGTGTCTGACCGATTTTGGACTTTTGTGTTACCGAGCTTTGTGTTGGGCCTTAGAATAGAGTGGATTAATGGGTTGGATTCAATAATTCATTGGGCCCAAACATATGTGTAAATTAACGATTAAAAAATAATAATAAACTTATTAATAAGGTAGTTAAAAAAATAATTAAAAGAAAAATCAAGAGAGAGAAAATATCGATCCACACCCACACGACGTCGTTTCCGGCCTAAACGGCGTCGTAGCCTTCTGCTCCAGAATTCCAAAAATATCTTTATCCTTCCCCCTCCATTTCATTCCTCTCCAAAAAAAGTGTACAGAAAAACCAGAAAAAAAACTCACATCACTAACACATATACATACACATATACGTACACCAAACTGACTTCCAATGGCGATTCTCGCAACACTACCCGGTCCAAACCACTTCTCAACACTACCCACCACCGCACCTCCGTCAAACCACCCCACCCCCTCCCACCCCCCCAAACCCCCCATACCCATCCCCAAATACCCGCCCCCTCTACGCTTCCAAAACCGCCCCCCAAAGCCCGACAGCAGCCCCGCCTTCAAAACCCACCACCGCAACTCCAAATACTACAAGCCCGTCAAACCCGGGCAGAAAATCCCCCTGCCCGACGCCGACAATCGGGCAGTCGTCGTCGGAGATTCCGGCATCTCATACCAACTACCCGGTGCTCCGTTCGAGTTCATGTACAGCTACTCGGAAACACCAAAAGCTCAGCCAATAGCAATGCGGGAGCCGGCCTTCTTGCCCTTTGCTCCGCCGTCTATGCCGCGGCCGTGGACTGGCAAAGCTCCGATGAAGAAAAATAAGAGGAATATTAAGCTTTTTCAGCCGTTGGGTGCCGATGAAAACAATGATAAATTGAGTATGAAACGGTACGAAATGTTGAAGGATTATGAGTTGGGGAAGTTTAGTATGAGGCCGCGTGACGAGGTTTTGGGCGCACCCCTTTCGAGGTGGGAGGTTAAGGAGATGATCAGACCGCATTTATCGAGTAATAAACAGGTTAATTTAGGTGGGTTGTTCTTTCTGTTTGGTGTAATGCATTTGGTTATTGATGTTCAGAGTATGTGGTTTGATGCTTCGAAAAATCGTTTCTTGATGCTATGTGTTAGCTAGTGGCTTCTCGAGATTTTACGTTTCCCGTTTCGAATTTATGAAATTATCTATCTATTTGCACGACTTTCTTGAAGTTGATATATAGCGTTTATGTTTTGATTTTCACTTTTTCGTTATGACCGTTGTTCTTGGAATTAAATTTCGACCATGGAGTTAAAATTGTGTTGTTTTGATGTTGACCTTGTGTTTTGATGCTTCGAAAATCGTTTCTTGATGCTATGTTTAGCTAGTGGTTTCTCGAGATTTACGTTTCCCGTTTTGAATTTATGAAATTATCTATCTATTTGCACGGTTTTCTTGAAGTTGATTTATAGCGTATATGTTTTGATTTTCTATTTTTCGTTAGGACCATTGTTCTTGGAATTAAATTTCGATTATAGAGTTAAAATTGTGTTGTTTTGATGTCGACCATTTTTTGAGGTAGTAGTCCATGTGTTTAGATGCTTCGAAAATCGTTTCTTGATGTTATGTTTTACTCGTAGTTTCCCAAGATTTACGTATCTTATCTATGAAATTATCTGTCTATTTGCACGACTTTCTTGAATTTTAATATATAGCTACTATGTTTTGGTTTTCAATTTTTTCGTTAGGACCATTGCTCTACTCGATAGTGAGAATATAATAGTATTGTTAGGGTTACAGAGGTCTTGATCGAGTTATTCGATTCTGTAGGTAGAGATGGATTAACTCATAACATGTTGGAGCTAATACATTCACATTGGAGGAGACAACCCGTATGTAAAGTTCGTTGCTTGGGCGTTCCAACTGTCGACATGGACAATATATGCCGCCGCCTCGAGGTTCATCACCTTCTCATCACATTAAAGCACTTATTTTTTCTCGTTCGTGTCTGAAAAAAAAAACGGGTTTTCTTGTTCTGACAGGAAAAATCAGGTGGGAAGATTATACATAGGGTAGGTGGAGTGTTGTATCTATTCTGTGGCAGAAACTATGATTTCCGAAAACGCCCTCAGCTACCGTTGATGCTTTGGAAACCAGCTGCACCCGTTTATCCGAAGCTTATACAAGATGCCCCCGAAGGGTTGACTAAAAAAGAAGCAGATGAATTGAGAACGAGAGGGAAAACCCTACTCCCAATTTGTAAATTAGGTGAATAATTGCGAAACGAACTCATTTTCTTGATAATTTTGATTTTCTGTTCGATGATTTATTTGTTTGTGAAATAGGAAAAAACGGGGTTTATATCACCCTTGTGAGAGATGTGAGGACTGCTTTCGAAGGATCTGTGTTGGTTAAATTAGACTGCAGAGGAATGCATGCTACTGATTACAAGAAGCTCGGTGCTAAACTCAAGGTTGGTTTTAATTTTAATTTTTTTTTTACTAATCGAAAAAAAAAGAATACATTATGTAATAAATTATTTGTTTATATTCAACAGGAATTGGTACCCTGTGTTTTGCTATCTTTCGATGATGAACAGATACTGTTGTGGAGGGGAAGAGAGTGGAAATCGATGTTCGAGGATGAAACCCCTTCGATAAACCGTTCTTCTGGTCGTGGATTAAATAATACCAATATTTCAGGTGAGATTAATTGTTATAGCTTTGATTATGGGTGGAAATAGAAACATAAATTTTGATTTCCGTCGATTCTGATCCGAAATTTTCCGATTTTGGAATAATATTGTTCATTCCAAATGCCGATATTCCGATTTTTCCGTTTTTTTGGATCAGAATTGGAATATATATGAGATTCCAACTTTTGATCCGATTTTAATTCTCGAAAATAATTCTGAAATTTCCAATTTGTTTCGGAATATTACACTTGTATTATCAATATTATTATGTATTTTACGCTTTAGGTGACTAAAAAATGGGGGGAAAAAAATCAAATTCCGCTGATTCCAATATGAAAATTTCCGATTTTGGAACAAGTTTTTTCATTCCAATTTCCGGAATTCCGATCTTCCAATTTTTTTTGTACAATATTTTTTTAGTGTTAATTCCGATCTGATCCATCCGATTTTCACCCCTAGCTTGGACTCTATATTAGTAGTTTCTAATTTTTTCGTAATATTTTGTTAAATTGTTTTTTGCAACGACACAGAAGCTAAATCGGTGGGACCAAGCCCCAAAATGACGTCCTTGTGGCAGCGCGCTATTGGATCTGGAAAGGCTTCGGTTTTGGATGAGATTTATCTAAGTCCAGATGAACTGTTACAGAAGGTGGAGGAATTCGAGAGAAAAACTCAGGCTATAGAGCACTCTTATCCTGCAATGATTTATTCAAATACAGTGGACGAAGAAGCATACAAAGAAAACGATGATTACGAAGACGATGATAAATTCTACAGTAATGATTCGTTCGAAGATGTAGATTCTCCGGTCCCACTTGGATCGCTGCCCGTTGACTTTATAGCTAGGAAGCTGACCGACGGTCAAGATCAAGTCCGGAAAATATAAGAACTTTGAGGATGAATCCCTGTTCTATTCACAATTCATTCTGCAGTTTCCCAGTAAGATGATAAATAACACATCTTGTATATTCCATTGCTTTTTTTTTTTTCTTTGTTCAAAATTTATTTATACTCTCGAGTTATTGTAATATGTATACACAATTTATGGTTGAATTTCATATACAAGTTCTTTTTGTTTAGGGTAAATTAAGGCAACGCATGAGGTAACGTCAAATTATGAAAATACCCCTCATGTTTGGGTAGTTACAACCGCTCCCATCAACTATGAATCTTCCTACAGTTGATTCTTGTGGAGTCAAATTTAATGGAATATTTTAGATTAAATATTCTTTAGTTTGTATCCATTTTATCCCGTTCGAGTTCCACATTTTGAAATAGGATGATCATAAGATGTATCTCTTGACTTGTACATATCAGATTGTGGTGCCTCAAAAACTGCATTTTTGTACAAAACGAGTACAAGTTAGAGAACATTCCACTGAATTTAGAAGATTCAGTTGAATTTGACACCACAAGAAGGATGAATATGTAAGAAAATTCATAGTTACGGGTTGATTGTAATTATCAAAACATGAAGAGTTTTTTCGTAATTTAAACTTATTCAGGGGTTGGCCGTAATTTATCCAAAATTGTAATATTGTGGGGTCAGTACATTTTAATGTTGGATTAGTTGGGCTGCTGACGTGTAAATTTATGGTTCTTCTAGAATAGTCCTACATTTTATGACTCTTCTCTCTCTCTCTATCTTCATCCACTGGTCCGACAATCCCGCACCGCAGAACGCAACCAACACAAAATGTAGAATCAAAGAAAAAAGAGTATCGGGCAGCATATTCTTGATTCTATTCGTCCCTTCTAGGTCAAACAATTGGAAAACAAAAAAAATAAAAAAAAAAAATCAAATCTTTGCAAGTCTTGCAAAGATTCCAAGCAAATCCAGGTATTACACTAAATCCCCACTTCATTTATTTTTTAAACTTTTATGCCCCTTTCTCAAAGTTGGTCGCGTCCAATTTAATTTGTATCCAGATATATTACACAAATATGTTTATGTTTACATGCGAAATGTTTGTTTCTTCTTCTTCGATTATGTTAAGGTTGTCGGGAATCTTTATTTACAGGTTCTTGATTTTTTTCCCCCTTTGCTTCAATTTATATTGGGCAATATGTGAAACAGGGTTGTTTAATTGATGACACTTGGCGGCCAGTCATGACAGTTGACACAACGGCCCCAAGTTATTGGTTAAACTGGAGGTTTTTACTCTCTGCAATATGGCTCATAGTAGCGATGGTGCTCTCTTCATTTATAATATGGAAATTCGAATTTCATAGCAAATCCAAGAATCAACAACCGGGTCCAAATAAACGGGACCCGGTTCGCTTGTACAAGGGCGAAGCTTGGGGTACATGTTCGAAATCGATACATCCAATTTGTCTGCTTGCATTTCGGATTCTTGCTTTCTGCGCCATGCTGGCATTGATTCTTGCTGATTCTATCATCAATAGTTTCGGCATATTCTATTTCTACACGCAGTAAGTCGGTTTTATTTTTTTTACGTTTTTTCGTTAGAAAAATCGTTAATTTGTTAGTATTTATCTCGTTCGTTTTTCGTTGTTTAATTAGGTGGACGTTTACTTTGGTGACCGTCTATTTTGCGGTATGTTGTTAAGTAGCGAAAAACTCGTTCAATTATGCGTGAATTCGATGTTGTGTTATGGTAGTAAGATGGTTTTTGAGTTGTATATATATTTGTAGCTAGGGTGTTCGCACTCGATTTACGGATGTCTGTATAATCGCAACAAAGCAGATTTCGAGCAAGGATCCAATGTGGCACCCTCACTTGGTGAGGATGCAGAAATGCACACCACTAATAACAGAATCTTGAATCGATTCGATGACCCTAATTGCAAAACAGCATCTCTTTGGGAATATTCCTTGCAAATTATTTTTCAGGTAAAATTTTTCCCCTGCTATTTATTATTATTATTTTTTTTAAATTCTATATTTATGTTATAACTTTTTCGTTACTTCTATTTTAGATGTGTTGTGGAGCTGTTGCACTCACCGATTCTGTCTTTTGGCTCGTATTATACCCGTTTTATACTGGCAAAGATTTCAGATTACACTTTGTGAGTAAAATCTTTTTTTTTAATTTTTTTTTAATTTTTTATTCCATCATCTCGATCGATGTTTTTTAACCTTTGACTGTGTTTTTTCTTTGTCTGTAGCTGATTATTTGCATGCATTCTGTTAATGCCGTTTTCCTCCTCGGTGATGTTATACTGAATTCTCTGGTAGGCTCTCGAGATTAATATACTTTTTAATTATTTAAAAAAAAAAATTAAATATTATACACGACTAACATAAATATTAATTTGTTGCAGCAATTTCCCTTCTTTCGAATTGCATATTTTGTTATGTGGACATGTATATTCGTCGTTTTCCAGTGGATCTTCCATGCTTAAGATACGAAAGAGGCATATATTTATTCACTTTATTTCGATAGTAAAACCATTTCGACGAGATAATAATTCACGTTCATTAAAATCTCAAATTGTAACCAGTTGGGCTTTATGCTTTACTGGATAATGTCATCTCGTATGCTCCTTTATGGGAACAAATAAATTCCCATACAAATATATATACGAATGTTTTCTCGTACTAATCGAAGTACTTTACGCACTAATCTTACCTCTGAATTATTAATTTTTTTTTTGGGCAGGTATTTGGGTGTTGGGCTGCTACATTTTCCATGTTTTGGGATATTTACTGTTATATTCAAGATTAAACAATTTTGTTTATCAAGATAGCTGTTCGAAACGACATTCGATACGTCTCCGAGTGTGGGACCGTTATCTTTTACGCACAAATTGTTATTTAACAATATGATTAATTAATTATCATATATGTTAAATGCGAAGCTTCGGTAGGAATCAAGAATTACTGTAACTAATTATCTTACATTTCCTTTTCCAGTTCGCTCATTAACACTTAAAAATGGCTCGGCTCGAGCTTTTATCGAGCTGACTCATCGTATTCATAATTTTTGCTCAACTTATTCACAGCTTTTCGAACTCGAGCTTTTATATCATATAGTTACAATGAATCAAGCGACTAAGAATTTCTTCATACTCAATTTTTGGTTAAAATTATCGCGTAAAATGGTGCGGTGTATTTCGATCCGAGTTCAAACCTGCTTCACCTTTTATCTCTATGTATATACATGCAATACATATATACTACACATATCTGAAGCGTCTCTCCCCCAAAGAACTTACCATAAAATTAAGGGTAAATTACAAACACCCCCTGAGGTATGGTCAAATTACAAAAACACCCCTCTTGTTTGGATAATTACAACCACCCCCTCAACTCCTCAAATTTAGTGGAATCTTCGAGATTATATGGAATATTATCACTTTTGTACCCGTTTTATCCCATTCAAACTCTACATTATGAAGCAAGATGATCATAATATGTGATTTTTAACTTGTATATATTAGTTTGTGGTGCATCGAAAACTGTATTTTTACACAAAACGAGTACAAACTAGAGCACATTTCACGGAATCTAGATGATTATGTTGAATTTGGCACCATAAGGGTGAAGGTGTAAGAAAAAATCATAGTTGAGGGGGGTATATGTAATTATCCAAACAAGAGGGGGTTTTTTGTAATTTGACCATACCTCAGGGGGGTGTTTGTAATTTACCCTAAAATTAAATAAAAAAAAAATCTTAAAAAATAAAAAGAAGTAAAAACTCTATTGAAAGAGTGACATGACATAGTTCCTTGATCAGTATCTTTAACGTATGTAAGTAGCTATATATATATATACACACACACTCACACACATATATCTGCATATATGATATATGCTTCTTAATCCAGAATTGGTCTGCCAAATGTGAATTGCTAAATTCATGTGTTAATTTTATGTTTTTTTTATAAATTTTAATAAACTGCCAATTTGCTACATATTAAAAAATTAAAAAAAAAACTAAAAAAAAAACTTTTACTTGAAAAAAAATATACAAATGATGAAAGATTTTATTTTGGGTTTGGGCCAAGTCTGATAGACACAGTTTTCTAATGGGCGCTTATTGCAAAATCCAGTCCATTTAATACACTTTTTTTTTTTTTAAATTAAAAAAAGAAAATAATGAAATAAAAATAAAAATGAAATATAAACTTGGGGAAAGGAAAGAGTAAAGAGGCGGACCATGCTATTCCAGCTTTAACTGTCCGCACATCAAATCAATATCAAATCAATCAAATCAGTCAAATTGTGTCTTTGCTTCCCTCAACTTGTTTATTGCTTTTACTTGTGCCACTAATATATATTACTTTTCACACTCAATTAATCTTTCATTTATTTTTTTCATTTTTTTTATAATACATATAATATTTGAATACGAAGTTATTTTCATTTTTTTTTTTTTTGAGGAGGGAGAAACTATTAATCATAACATAAATTACTTTAACACTATGGAACTATATAAATTAGAGTATTTTTAGTTTGTTAAAAGTTAGCACCGTTACGGGCCAGTCGAAAACTCGAAAATACAATAGTTTGTTTATTGCGTATTTTATGTTTTGTTTCGACGGAAAAAATGACCTAAAATTAGGTCAAATTTAACCTCAATATAGGTAGTTTTATTTTTATAGAACTCCTTCTGCAACATATGTTTTATCATGTAATGTCATCAAAAATTGTTTATATTTTCGTATACCTTCTTTTCTTTTTTTATTATTTCAATTTTCATGGGACAAAAAATTATTCCAACTATAATTAGATATTCATTATTTATGCCAGTTTATTTTCACTCCATACATTTACCAATGATGCCGGTTAAAGTTGGAATAAATTTTATATATATTGGTGCAATTTATACACATGTTTATATCACATATTTTTTTTTTTAAAATAAATATTGGACTATTGGTATCGGAGTATAGTTGATGTGCCCTAATTCATTTTTCCATAAGCCTTTTTCAACAAAAATAAATTTACCCATTAAAATAAAACAAAAACTACATTTAGGTGAGGCTACAAAGCTATTTAGGTCTTAAAAGATCATTATCTTTTTAATTTTAGCTACTGAAATATTAAATGTCGTTTTAATTTTATTAAGATCGTTTTGTCTATGAACGTGATTTTGATAATTTTCTATTTGATTTTGGCAAAACTCAAAACACAAAAATTATAGTACTTTGTATTAATTTTCTAATCCAACTCGAATCAGTCAAATTGGATGTCAGATGAAAATTATGCATGAATCATGAGTTACATTTCGAATTTTACGTAACTCAGACATCAAAATTGAAAGACGATTTTTATTGATTCATGCACATCTTTCTAACCCGACATTCAATCTAGGTGATTAGAGTGAACATATGTATTATCATTGGTGTATTAATTAGGAGATGGTTTTTTTTTAAAGCAATTTAATAAAAATATGGGGTACAATTGCAATTAACTCAAAATTATAAACTTAATATAGCAGCAAATTTTTTTTAATTCTGAATATATAAACTAATAATAGAAAGAATGGGCCTCCTCAGTCGGCTTCAGTACCTGATCCTCAGCTCGACCATCGTCTCCATATATTCTTGCTTGTTCTTCAACAAATAATTACAATCAGACCTATATAAACAGCATTAATTACAATTCTGACCTTTTATCTTCCTTATATATATAATAATAATTTGAAAGGGATACAAATTTTTGGAGTGCATAAATTAAATATGGATGAAATGTATGGGATTCATCACTCAATTGGTTACGACTACTCAGACAAGGGTTTCATGTCACCTGATGAGAATCTGATGATCGCGGCGGCGGAGTACGGCGGCGGCGAGTATACTTACGACTATCATCATCATCATCAGCTGATTCCATCCTCCGCCGATCACCGCCACCGTATTCCGGCGGTGTTTGAATCATCATCATCGGCGGCGGCGACGGCGGCATCTGAATCCGCTTCGTTTTCTGTGCACAACGAGGGTGATCGGAAATACCAGGCGGCTAATTCCGATTCGATCAAGGCTAGAATTGCTTCGCATCCTTCTTACCCGAAGCTTCTCGATGCATATATCGATTGCCAAAAGGTTTTTTTTTTTTTTTAAATCAAGCAATCGCTCTGAAATTATAGTTGATTTTGATTTGGTCCTTTTTTAGGGGTTTTTTTTTTGCCGGAAAATTAAAACCTAATTGTGGTGGCCTGTTGAGATTAATTATTGCCTAGAACAGTGATTAATTTAATTTAATTATTTCTGGAAATAAAATGATATTACTGTGAGATTAAATGTAAATAAAGTTAAGTTACTTTTGGATTTGAATAATTCCCAGGTAGGAGCAACCCCTGAGATAGCGAGTTTACTGGACGAAATCAGGAGAGATAAAGACGTGTCTAAACCAGCAGACACTTCTTCGTTGTGCTTTGGATTCGATCCTGAACTCGACGCGTTTATGGTCTCTCTCTCTACTTTCTCTCTCTAACTCTCTCTCTCTCTCACACAGTTACACACACTGATAAGCATACATACATCTGAGTTGAAGCTTAGTTTTACTATAGTTAATGGCAGTGAATGATGATTTCTGGATATTTATTTATTTTTCCTTTATTTTTTAACTTTCTCTCTCTAAAAAGGAAACTTACTGTGAAGTATTGGTGAAATACAAGACGGATTTGTCGAGGCCTTTCAACGAAGCAACCTCCTTTCTCAACACAATCCAAACACAACTTTCCAACCTCATTTGCAAAGGCAAGCTCCTCTCTCTCTCTCTCTCTCTCTCTCTCTCATCTCTTCTCTCTCTAAACATGAGAATCCAACGGCTATGGTTTTATTAATCTTTACTCAAAGTGTGTTAACTATGGCAGCACAGTTCATTTCATGCATGTGTCAGTGTTATACATATATTCATATACATGAATCGATTTATTACCAAAAAAAAAAAAAAAAAAAAAAATCCCCAACACCAAATTATAGAAACCAAACCCTAATAAACTTTAATCATCAACCATATTTAATATAATTTAATTTGGGTATATTATAATAAGGGTGTTACTATTTGCAGCGAGACTTTTACTGAAATTGGCTTATTTGCAGCGGTACCTTTTTCATTTAATTTTTTTTTTTCAATTTCTCTCTCCTATTCCAAACACTCTCTAGAATTCGAATTTCGTAAAAAAAATTGAATCTCCCGTTTTCTGCCTACCCAATTAAAAAAATTAATAATATAAAGGAATATGAAAATTAATAATACCAAAAAAAAAAAAAAAAAAAAAAAAAAAAAAAAATTGAAAATTGAAACCCAAGTTCCCGTGCTGTACAGCACGGGTAACTCAATATTTTCCCCATTTTTTATACTTCTCGTGCTGTATAGCACGATTAAACATACTTTTAAATTTTTTTTTTCTTTCTTTTTACCATTTAAAAGTTATTCGGACCAGCAATTTAAGAAATCATTGTTCGTTTTTGAATTTGTCGAACGAGCTTCAAATTCTAAGTTTTCGATTTTTTTTAGTTGAGAGCGTTTCGGTTTTTTTAGAAAGTTAGAAAATTGACAAATGAGACTACCGCTGCAAATAAGCCAATTTCAGTAAAAGTCCCGCTACAATTAGCATTTCAGTTATAATAAATGTAACAAGTGCTCTCATCTGATCATTCCTAGGAAATATAGTAAACCTTAAATTAGAGTAAAGTCAAGCGGTGATATATCTACACAGTGATCAAAATTCGCAACAGTGTCAACACTTTCTTTTTTCTTTTTTCTTTTTTAAATTTTTTTCCTTTGTTCTTGGTTGCTTATCACTGTCATTTTCCTTTTAGTACATTGATCTTTAGTTTCTTGTCAGATGAAATAATTTGAAGTTGGAAAAATATAAGCCATGTCACAGATTTAGATTCTGACTTTGACTTGTCTTACCACTGCTTTCTTGTTTCTCATACATGCACTGTTTCAGAAAGAACACATGTTTGTAGTATATATATGCATGTATGTATGTTTTTTGTCATTTAATTGGTTCCTTAAGTTGGTGTGATGTTAGAGTTTAGAACCACCGTTTGGCTAATCCTGTTTTAAACATCTGATTATCTCTTGCATTTGATAAGCAGTTGTTTTAATAAGTTGTCACGTCTTAATTTTAGAATTAATTTTTAAAGTGTTTGAATAATGATCTTATAAGCTATTTTTACTAATTTTATATAAAACCTAAAATAAAAATATGTGGGGTATAAGCGTTTATGAGAAAAATCTTATTTGCTCTCTCCAATAACTTATTTTTTGAATTTTTAAGATTTTTTTTTTTAAATTACCAAACACGTTGGAAGAGCTTATAAGCTCTTTTTAACAGCTTATCCCTAGCAGCCACTAAGTGGTCTGTCATTTTTGAATGTATAAGTTATGAAATATTGGGTTTTTATTCGATAAACTATAAAACTAGGTTATCGAACGAAAAAATTGGCATGACTAGGTTTATCAAGGTCAATAAGCTTGGTAAATTGTTTTTTATCACCATTATTACATGGAAAAAGAGGTAATATTAATAAACTGAATTATGAATGCAGAATTATGAATGCAGTTCTTGTTTCTAAAGAAAGAAAGAACACCAAAAGATGCTTTCTTAGTTTTGATGAAGTGGCACCTCAAATGCTTGCTATATATGAATACAACATGAATCGGAGTTTTGCTGCCTTGTGTTTACATCTTTGATCTCATTTGTCACATCGGTTTATACTATGCTACACTTGGTGAAATACACCTCATACAGATCTTTATCATTTATAAGCACACAAACACATACACACACACCCCCACGTTGGTATGTGTAGAAATAACCTTGTTTAATTACAGCTGAAATCAACCTAGTTTAATTACTTGGCATTATTATTTAATTTCCTATCATATGATATTTCCTTCTTTTGCATACGATGATTATGGTGTTCTTGATTTTAGTTTTTCATTGCTATATGATGTAGTCTAGGTGAATTCTTCGTACATTTAGGGGTGGAAATTAAAATAAAATAACCGATTTGTATGTGAATTTCGGACGATGCTTTTCATTCTGAGTATTGAAAAAAAAAAATCAATTTCCTAATTATTTTCCTGACAACCGAATCCAAAATTATCCATTTTTGGAACAAATTTCATCGTATCGATTTTATTTTTTCTGTAAAAGTTAACTTCTATGCGATAGAATTTTTCTTAACGTGCTAATTCTGATGCGATCAGTCCAATTTCTGCACTTGTTCCTAGTAATTTGGTTTGATTTTAGTATAAACTAAAGTTAGATAGTTTTAAGTTCTGACCTTTTACATGTTAAGACGAGTGAGGCAATAAACAAATAAGATTAATAATTAAAATAAAATAAATAGTTTGGAGGACCCAAAAGAAGTGGCCACATTATATAGTGGGGGTTTTGGGAAAGAACACAAAAAAAGTGGGGCAGTTTGAATGACTTTATCTAGTGAAGCCCGGATAGGGCGGGTGGTAGATAATTCACATGGACTCCCGGTTTTTGCGCTGAAACCCGGCCCACACTTTTCTCAAACATTCAACTACCCACGCGTGTACACACACTTACACCTACTCGCCTTTTAATTGGTCGTCAATTTGGCCATTATTTTCCACCACTTTG
>NW_012194859.1:710434-737314 GCF_000504015.1 Erythranthe guttata
TCGAAGGAACCATTTTAATGATCCCCACGCCTTCAAATGGGTTCATTTTTTTCTCTTACCTATTTATTTATATTATTAATGTTTTATTTTTGCAAATTTTATAATAAAAAATAATTGAGTTTATAATAAATACTGAAGTTTATGCTTTTTTAATAATTCATTTAATCGTGTGGTTGGGGGAAAAAGAATGGAAAAACATGTGATTTCTGCTGTTAATAAACTCAGTGGTGGGCCCAGTTTGTGGTGAGGTTGGCCTTGTTGTAGAGGCCCATAATGGGATTTTATTATATTATATTGTATTTAATAAAATGTGAAATCTTCTGCACTGTTTTCTGCTATTTGTTGGCAACTGACTAAGCAAACTCTGCTCAATTGACTAACAGTTCACAAGAAATGTATATGTATATACATTTAGGAGATATTTTCTCAATAAATGATTTATTAATTTATTATAGTAAAAATCACTTCTTATAATTAGGTGGTGTCTGCAAAAGCTTTAAGAGGTTGTTGATTATGAGTTAAGTTAACAATATATTGTTTGAAAAATCGATTTCGAGCAACTTATTTTAAGAGAAGTTGGTCCAGCGGTGCTTTTTATATTTAGGTTAAAGCAGCTAGTAGAAGCAAATGTTGGTATTGAAAACACTTCTAAAGTGATTTTGAGCCGAAAAAAAAGCTGAGAATCACTTTTCAAAAGCTTTTGCAAACACACCTTAGTATCTAATTATATGTTCATTAATTACTTCTTAAAATTGATAGTTAATTTGAATGTTTAACAAAAATAAAAAAATCATGATTTAGTTTGATGTTATTTTTTTCGAAGGACTTGTATAAAATTTTGATGCAATATTTGAACAGATAATGGTGCTTTATCCTCGGACGAAGAAGCGAGCGGAGGAGAGACGGAAATGGATGATCATCAAACGAGAATAGAAGATCGAGAATTAAAGGACAGGCTATTGCGGCAGTATGGCAACCACATTAACAGCTTAAAGCTCGAGTTTTCGAAAAAGAGGAAGAAAGGTAAGCTTCCAAAAGAGGCGAGGCAAACGTTACTCGAATGGTGGAACGTTCACTATAAATGGCCATACCCAACGGTTAGTACAAAATCTCCAATAAATTAATTATGCATGTTTGTTTGAACATAAAAATAATAATGTCGAAATAATGATGATATATATAGGAGGGCGATAAAATGTCGTTGGCTGAATTGACGGGGCTGGATCAGAAGCAAATAAATAACTGGTTCATAAACCAGAGGAAGAGGCATTGGAAACCTTCCGAAAACATGCATTTGGCTATGATGGACTCTCTTTCTGCTCGACATTTCTGCGTCGAAGATTGACTTTTTAAATTACTCTCTTGTTGTTTATTAGCATAAATACTCAATGCTGATATGCTGAACATCTCTCTCTCTCTCTCTCTCTCTCTCTCTCTCTCTCTCTCTCTCTCTCTCTCTGTATATTATCCGAAGAAAATGACCTTACTGACTTGATAAACAAATCATTTTTGTATCCAGTAACACTCAAGTGTTGGTTCTAATTAATGATTTTGCATAAATTACAGTAGATGACGTAATTATTATTATTTTATTTTTATTCCTGGAAATATTGTTGGATGAAATTCAAATTGGTGTCACAACTTTGGAATAAAATTGTGAATCCAAATCGGAAATTATATCGATTTTAATGTGTTGATGTTGAGCCCACGAAGGCAATATTTCTCTCTATATATACAGTTTGTTCAATGGACTGGGCTTTCGCTTTCAGATTCAAAGACCCAGCCCGTTGAAAACTTGGACCAAACTGTAAATAAAAGAGTAAAAAGCAGTTTGCCCCCTAAACTAAGGGCCGTTTTGCACTTTACCCCCCAAACAAAAAATTTTTGCACGTTTTTACCTAAACTACGTTTTTCGTTGCACGGTGCCCCCTAAACTCAATTTTCCGGCAATTTTGAACGGAATGTTAAAACATGTGCTTTGCACGTGAGATTTTGAGGGGTAAATTCGTCCCTTCACTTGCGTCTTTAATATTAAATACAAATAAATATTAAAAAGGAAAAGAAAAAAAAAGAATAAATAAATAAAGAAAAAAGAAGCTGTCATCCACATCCACATCATTAAAAAAACCAAAAAAAAAAAAATGCTCAGACCATCATCATCTCTTCTCTATCGTCTCTCCTCTCTTCTTCATCTTCTTCCCTTGTTTTATTTTTCTGAACAAATTTTCTCCAAATGTTTATAATTGAGTAAATTTTCTCCAAATGTTCACCAATAATAATAAATAATAAATACATTTATGTAATTTTCTTAAACAGATAGAATATTTTTATGACAAAATTAATTGATAATTAGTAACTGATAAAAGAGAAGGAAATCTGTGTGCAAAAAATAGAAGAGCAGATTTATTTCATTTTCTTCACACAATTATTACCATTTTCCGCTATTCCTCCATCTTCAATCCTACACTACACGCTCAGAGATTTCAGTAATTTCTTCGAAACAGGTAGAATTCGAATTTTGTTTTTGTCGTTTTTCGTTTCTATTTTACATATATAAATCCACAATTTTGGGTTTTTTGTAGGACCGATTTTTGGTAGCAGGAACCGCCCATTTTGGTAATTGGAGTTTGTATGACAAGCGCATCGGAGCTGTTCTACAGCCGGAGGTCTCGATTCGGTCGGAATTCGGATCCTTTCGGTGTCGGGGCGGATTTGGATTCTCCTCCGCCTCCCGATCGGACCAATCGCCGCACTCGCCATTTCAACAGTCCCGGCGGCAGTCACGCTCGCCGCGATCGGCTCGAGCCCGACGGATGCGATCCTTTCCGACGGTCGATTCACCAGCTCAGGCAACCCCCACACCGCCGTCCTTCACATCCACCTCAAGTGAGAATCCTATATTCGGATGTTGAAGGTGAAATCCCTGCTGCAAATTCACCCCAATTTCATCAAATTGATAAATCTTGAAAACTTATATTCGGATGTTGAAGGTGGAAAGTGGGTTTCAATTAAGGAAGCATTTCTTGTCCAGTTGAGAATGCCTATTGTTTCTTTGCCAGGTTACTGACTTTAGGAAGACGATGACAATTTCCCTTTTCTCTTTTTTTTTTTTTTTTGTTTATTTTTTTTAATGATTTATTTATATTTAATATATAGCAGTTAAGTGGATTGACGAATTTACCCCTCAAAATCTCACGTGCAAAGCACATGTTTTAACATTCCGTTCAAAATTACCGGAAAATTGAGTTTAGGGGGCACCGTGCAACGAAAAACGTAGTTTAGGTAAAAACGTGCAAAATTTTTTTGTTTGGGGGGTAAAGTGCAAAACGGCCCTTAGTTTAGGGGGCAAACTGCTTTTTACTCTAAATAAAAACTAGAAAGAGTTTTTGGTTTAAATTAAAAAAAAAAAAAAAAAACACTAAAATTTCTCCGAAAGCCCTACATTTTGTCAGATTTGCACCTCCAGTCCTAATAAAATATAGGGTAAATTACGAAAACCCCCTGAACTTGGACAAAATAATGAAAACACCCCCACCTATCCGTTATAACCAAAATCCTCCTCAGATTAATTGTTGATCGAGTTTTATACCAGAAGATGCCTACAGTCTATTATACATTATGTTAAATATGTGAGAAATAAAAGAAAATATCTGAAATTATATAAAGTATGTTCCATGGAATAAAAAAAAATATGTGAAAATTCACACTGTAATGGGTTGGTGTAGACACGGCCATGGCCCGGTTCCGAATCGGTTCGCGGTTCACTTTTTCCAGAACCGGAACCAGCCCGTACTATGCACGGTTCGGCGGGCCGGGTCGGGCCGTCGGTTCACTCCGGTTCCGGGTCGGCCCGGAATTTTATATTTATATATATATTTAAAAAAAAAATACTTAATGGATAAATAAATTAAAATAATTATTTTTAAATAAGAAAAAAACAAAAGAAAATAAATAAAAGGACTTTAACTTAATTTTATAGGAAAAAATGGGGTGTGAGGGTATTCATAAGAAAAAATGGGGGGGAATTCAAAAAATAGCAAATAACGGCCGGTTCACCGGCCGTTATTTGTTTTTTTTTGAATTTTTTTGATTTTTTTTTTTTAAATCCGGGTGAACCGCCGGGCCGGGCCGGCCTGGCGGTTCACGGTTCACCAATTCATAGAACCGGGCCCGTCCCGGGGACGACGGGCCGGTTCACCGGTCAACTGTTCGGGCCCAAAACCGGGCCATGGCCGTGTCTAGGTTGGTGTAAGACAAAAACAAACCTCAGGGTTTTTTGGTAATTACGAATAGGTGAAGATGGTTTTTATAATTTAATCTAAGTTTAGGGGGGATTTCGTAATTTATCCTAAAATATATGTGGATCAACAATGAACAAGTGTAGTTGTATAAAAATCAACGAAAAATTGAGGGTGTTTTAAGCAAAAAAACTGAAAATAGAATGGCTACACTTCAGCTCAATCTTCACTCCGTGACCGGAGGGCAACGCCGACCTGCGTGCCGGTCCGTCATTACACCAATACGGTGCGCAGCTGAGCGTCAGGCGCTTTTTAATCGCATTGCGCCTGTCTATGATAACGTGCGCACCTTCACCTTTTTCAAGCTTCTTTAGCTCTAACTTCTGATTTTCACCATTCTGCGTAATTGGGCTAAAAATTGTTTTGGGTAATTATTTGCAGTTGAATGATTTGTTGAGTTTAGGGAGGCATAGAGTATGGAAGAGGATGGCTGTTTCTTGGAGCGGGTATATTCTTTTTTTTATCCCCTAATCTCCTTACAAATATATATTAATTAATTAATTTTTATTTTGTCTAGTATTGATATGCTTTTGTTCGATGTATTTATAGTTAATTAATTTTTAGTAGTGTGTTTCTTTTTGTGTAATATCGATTTGCTTTTGTTTTTGTTCGATGCATTTACGGTTAAACCTCTATAAATGAATAATACAGTCGAGAATAGAAAAATTCTATTAATTTAACGAAATATTAAATATCGAGTTACTATAATTTTAGCACGTTCTCTCCATGTTGGGACTGGAAGAATTTATTAATTAAGCGAGGTTATGAATTTATATCGAGGCTCTACTGTATTTGTTTAATTATGTGGTTGCTGGTCGGCTGCTTTTCTTGTTTATTATTTGCACTCGTATGAGCCCTTCCGTAGTTAAAGATCCAATCTTTTATGTAATGATCACGTTACTGAATCAAATTATTGTCTTATTTTTTTTTAAAGATAAATATACAATTGATGTATTGTGTGAAGTCATAACGAGAGATCGAATTCGAATTATTTGTGTAACAGAGCAAAAGAAGGAGATACTGTGTTGGATGTGTGTTGTGGAAGTGGGGATTTGGCCTTTCTGTTGTCTGAGAAAGTCGGAATCAATGGCAAGGTTTTCCTTCGTCATTTCTTCTTCGTCTCTTTTTCTTTTTTTTTTCCGGTTCACTTAAATGGTGATGGCAATTGCGTAGGTTATTGCTCTCGATTTCTCAAAAGAGCAATTAAAGATCGCTGCATCTCGACAGAGCGAGCGATCGAAATCCTGCTACAAGAACATTGAGTAAGCATGTCTGGCTGCTTAAAACGAAATCCCATTAAAAAATTTACGCTAAAGTATTTACGCCTCCTCGATAAAATTTGACGCGCACAATAGGTGGATTGAAGGTGACGCAATGGATTTACCATTCTCCGGCTCTTCTTTCGACGCTGCAACCATTGGCTACGGGCTAAGAAACGTAGTACATAGGAAAAAAGCTCTAGAAGAGATGTGTCGAGTTTTAAAACCTGGTTCAAAAGTATCCGTTCTTGATTTCAACAAAAGCACGAGCCCGTTAACCTCTTCACTTCAGGTATACATATACATCTGCTTGCCGGTAAACCTTATACGTTTTGTTGATCATGTCGTAAATCAAAATTAAGTATCTGTAAGCTATATCGACACATTTGTTTTTTCCAGGATTGGATGATTGACAATGTAGTGGTTCCTGTGGCCAATGGGTATGGCCTAGCAAGTGAGTATCGGTACTTGAAGAACTCGATCAAGGAATATCTTTCAGGTTTATTTTTTTTATTTTTTTTATTTTTTTTTTAAAATAAGTTTCGTTTTGGCTATGATAATAAGTGATAACAAATTTAAAATTCACATTTTCTGATGCAGGTAATGAACTTGAGAAGCTAGCTTTCGAAGCAGGGTTTTCCGAGGGCAAACATTACGAGATCGATGCTGGCTTTATGGGAAATTTAGTAGCAACTCGTTAGTAAGTGTATTTCTCGCCACTTTTGTTTCTTCAATATATAAAAACCCTTTTTTTTTTCTATTTTCAAAACAAACGGGACCAATATTTTTCGCGTCTATAAATAGCCTAATCTATAAACTTTATCTTGGGTAGAAAACACTGTGGGAAACAGTGGCAACCGAATAATCGTTACCATAATTGAGGGGCGATGACGTAATTTCACTCATGTCGTTTAGCTCCATGGTTTTCTCGTCCATGAAAGGTGGGTTAGTTGGCTGTGGTAGCTCTTCGTCTTTCTTTGCCAGCATAAGTAATGCCTTAGACATAGTTGGTCTTAACGAAGCTATTTCTTGGGTGCACAATAATCCCACGTGGACCACACGTAAAACCTCGTTTTTAAGGTTGACGTAATTGTGGAACACTAGGTTCGGATCGAAGAGCTCCTCCACCGTTTTTTGCTGGAAATTCTTCCATGCCTGGTTCATAAAAACTTAGTGTTAGAACTTAGAATCACAAAAAACCTCGATTAATTTAATTGAGTTAACATAATTGCAAGGCTTTGTTTAGGAACATACTACGGTCACCAAGCTGTCACCGTAGTCCGAGGTTTTATTACTCATGTTGTTCTGTCTGCCTGTGACGATTTCAAGCAAAAGCACACCGAAGCTATAAACGTCTACTTTTTCTGTCAACTGTCCGAGAGCTAGGTATTCAGGTGCCATATATCCCCTGCAAATTTTAAAAAATTCAGAAAATTTATCGCTCGTTTATTAAGTAAATATAAGGTAAACGTCGCCTTATATCATGGATACGGAGCTGTTAAATGTCGTTTCAATTTTACTGTACTCTGACTTCAAATGTGATTTTGACCATTTTTCAGTCCGAATTTGACAAAAAAAGCACCAAATTTGCAGTCCTTTTGAGTTGACTTTATAATCTAACTTGAATCAGCTAGATTACATATCGGGTGAGAGAGTTATGCATGAATGAACAAACACTGCATTAACCCACGATTCGTCCACTTCAAACGTGATTTTGACCATCTTACGGTCAAAAACTAACAAAATTCAAAGCATAAAAGTTGTAGCCCTTTAAATTGACTTTCTAACCCTAGTTGAATCATCTAAAACAGCGGTTAGACGAGAAAGTTACGCATAATCTTGAAATTTGCACTACCAGTAAAATTGAAACGACATTTATCATTTCATATATGTATAGGCTCGATATATATATACTCACAATGTTCCGGCTATAGCTGTGCTGATATGACTCTTATCTTCTTGAAAAGACCTAGCCAACCCAAAATCGGCAATTTTAGCACGAAGCCTCGAGTCCAAGAGAATATTACTTGCTTTTATATCCCTATGAATGATTCTCGTTTTTTTATTCTCGTGGAGGTACACCAACCCTTCTGCTGTACCTATAATTATCTCGAATCTCTTCTCCCAGTTTAATTCTTTGCCTTTGCTTGAATCTGTAACCGTTGTATTAGTACGCCATATATTTATTACAACCTTAAAAAAAGAATCTTTAAAAAAATGATTTTGTTAGTACACTCACCGAAAATGAAGCGATCGAGGCTTTTATTGGGCAAGTATTCGTAAACGAGAAGACTTTCGGGTCCTAAGCAACTGCACCCTAATAACCGTACGAGGTTTTTGTGTTCGACGCTGCTTATGATGTTTACTTCGTTGAAGAAATCTGCCGCTCTGTGTTTTGTGTTGAAGAAGAGCCTCTTTACTGCTATTTCTCTTCCATCTGCCAATACTCCCTGCAAAACTGGAAATTATTATTATTATTGAATTTATTTTTTAAATGCAAATTAATTAATAATTAATATACCTTGTACACTGTGCCAAATCCACCTTGTCCGAGCTTGTTGGCTTCATTAAAAGAATCAGTTGCTTTCTCAAGGGCTGAATACTTGAAATTTAAACTGCAGTCGTTTAGGGTTTTCACTAATTTTTCTGCATCGCCTGGAAATAAAAATGGAGTCTTTTTTAACAATATTCAGACAAAGGTTTAATTTTTAACAGCAACATTCAAGAAGCTTCTATACCTTTTCTCTTGTTCTGAATAATTCTGTTTTTCCACATATGAACTGCAATGATTGCTCCAATGATTAGTGCAGCTGCTGCACTAACAGCTGCAACTACAATTACAATAACTCTCCCTGCACAAGTAACACAAAATAAGCCCAATGAATTACTCGTTCGGTTCCGTAATATACGTCGCATATTAGCTGTCACTTTAGAATTTAGAGTTTCAATACTGCATTTATTACGTAGTTTCAATTTTACCCTTATTAAAATTTTCCAACACTCTCTTCTCAACTCAATAGTGGAGAAGGGTATTTTAGTCTACACGTGTTACATTTTCCTAAAATCAAGCCATATTTATTAAATTTCTTAATACTTGTTAAAACGACTATTATAGAGTCCGATTAACTAGTGTAAAACAAGAAAAGAAAATGAGTGTAGAAACTTTTTTTAACCTCTTCTACTCGGATTTCGAGTTATCGGATTAAGGAAATTAACGTCGGAATATCTCACGAAACACCCCGTATTAACCGCCCGGCCCTCCGACATAGGCAAGCACCTCCCTAAATAATCGAAAGCTTTCGCCAAACAAGCCCTACAAGCAGTAGCATTGATCGTCCTCCAACAATCCGCCAAAACGTAAACCGACCCGTTTCCTCGACCACCCGCCACCGCCATCTCGACCCGTCCGTACCCGTTATTATCCGGAGCGGTTAAAACCGCCCGCGACAAAGCCCGTTTAGCCGACACCTGGAACTCCGGATTCTGTCGGGTTATATTCCCGCATATAGCTTGGTCGGTGGGCCCGCTATACTCGTGGTAGAAGCTGTAATTCTCCGTCCGCATAAAGCAACCGTCGAGGAACAGCTTAGCACCGTTGACCGGGTAGCACTGGGGTGTGATCGTGCGAGCCTGGGCGTAGCATAAGACGCAGTCGACCAATGAGAGGTCGCCGTAGCACTGGGCCAAACCGTAGTTTGCGTCGGGCCCGGTTCCGGTTCGGGCTTTGCCGAAGCCCGATGCTCGGATTTGGATGCTGACGTTTTCCATGGTGGCGATGAAGTTTGGCACGTAGATTGAGGCGTTGTGCTCGAGTTGGCTGCCGCATGTGAATTTGACCGTGTGGGTTCTTGGATCTGCTGATAGTTGTTCTGGTAGTGGTAATAGCAGAATTACCAGAACAATTAAGATTGCTTTCTTCATCATTGGTCTAGATCTCTCTCTAGATCTCTCTCTCTCTCTCTCTCTATAAATTTTGTGTCGGAAAGAGAAGAGGAAGTGAAGAAATTTGTCAAGGAGCAAGTATTGAATAGTCAATGTTTATTCTTTGACTTTGAATTTTCGAGACAAAAAGCGGACGTGAACATTTGACGAGGGTATATTTGGTAAGAAAAGATGTGGGGTCTTTGATAATCAACACCTAACACGTTTGAAAAAAAATGATGAATATATGTCACCATACATAATCATTATTTACAAGCAATCACTTTGATGCAGCCTCTTAAGTGGAAGTCCATTGACCGGCCTTCAATTGGAATTAATTTTTACATCATAATTATTGTTATTCGATCGTCATAGAGCTCACTCGATGCCGGTCGCCGGATCTTTGGGCCGCCGGTAATGAACAAGCGATTAGAAAATATTCAGAAAAGAGAGTAAAAATGTATTATCGATGTTCAATCGGAAATCCTAATAGGGCTTTTCGTATTCATATTTATAGAAATACTATTCTTGATCCCGAGATTCACTTTGATCTATCAATTATCGATCCTAATTTAAATACATTTCTAATCTGTTTACGAAAATTGTGCTAAGACCTTCCAATTATCTTCGAGCTCGCCACCGACTATACCTTATTCGCTTTCTTATACGATATGTTATGTGATATTGTGTCTATTCAGCGATCTCCTTGTCACTAAACCTTCTCTTAACATCATGTCTATCTTAGTGCTTACCTTTCATCAGGCCTCCAATTTGATGGGCTTTTATTTCAATTAGTCATCGATTCGACCCAATAATTCTAAGTATGGTGAGTTCGGCCCAAATGTACCAAATTGATCTCATCACTGTAGAATACATAAACTAGAATGTAAACATACAACAAAAATACCATTTCAAAAAAAAAATAGAATATGTCAAATATTAAATTAGATATATTAACAAATATAATTTAAGAGCTATTTAATGTAAATATTGTAGTAATTAACGTAACAATAAAATTAAAATAGAAATTGGGGAGGAGCCGCGCGTACGCAGGTCCCACTATCACAAATTATGACGTAGGATCAACCACTTGGGTCGACCTTAGACAAGCGCCCCTCCTCTGTGCAATGGAGGTCACTAACCTAGGCCATGACCCTTCTTGATCAGCCATACACCCCGTCCAGGTAAGTAATTAACAAAAAACCTCTTCTCATTAATTTATAGCAACCCTTCTCCTTTGTTATCAACATATTCTTCTGACGTGGGACAAACACAATTTTCTATATTATGCCAAAATGTATATGAAACAACAAACCCTCCAAACATTTAACATAGACCGAAACTCTTTAATTAATTAATAATTTAATTAATTTTTTTATGGGCCATTAATTACTTTGGGCTAGATTGGACCTACTATTATGGAGTAGTGTTTAATGCTCAAATTTATTGAAAGGTTTGATGAATATTTAGCTTGCCTTAACTAAGATTCTAAAGAGTTTTTGGTCCAATTAAGATTCAACTTGGCATTCAATTACTTTCGAAAAATAAATCGTATCTTTCGAAACGTCGAAGCGATTTTGAACTCGTCTTGCTGTTAATAATATTCTTGTACTTTTTTCAATTCGACTTAAATAATACTAATTATAAAAAGATAAAAAAAAAAAAAAAAAAAAAAAAGAAGCAAAGTACAACTTTAACACACCCAAACTCAAAAGAAAAACAACACAGTCATACACAATGGAAGAGGAACCTTCTTTGATGTATGTCCCACATCGGTGGGCCAAAAGCATGCAAGAAGGACAGGTTATTACCCTAAACAATTCAACTTTACCGCCCATAATACAGTGAGATTAATTTATTTTATTTTTTTGAGAAGAAAATGAAAATTAGGTAAGTAGTTTTCGACAATATAATCTTTTCCATATATTTCAGGATAAATTACGACACCCTTCTCAGATAAGGTCAAATTACGAAAACTACTCATGTTTGGGTAATTACACGTTCACTCTTGCAGTGTCAAATTTAGTGGAATCAGCTCCAGTTTGTACCCATTTTCCCCAATTCGAGTTCCACATTTTGAGACAAGACGATCATAAGACGTGTCTCTTGGATTGTAAATATCAGATTGTGGTGCATCAAAAACTGCAGTTTGCACAAAACGAATACAAACTAGATAACATTCCACGGAATTTAGAAAATTATATTGAATTTGACACAATAAAAGTGGACGTGTAAGAAGATTCATAATTATGGATAGTTAAAATTATCCAAACGGAAAGGAGATTTTTCGTAATTTCACATTACTTTAGGAGGGTGACCGTAATTTACCCATATTTTATTTCTTCTTAAAAAAAACTTGATCTTTTTACTTTTCTTGCAACTTTTTTCTTTTATCCTCACACTAAAGAACATGGGAATCACCATCTTATGCTCCCAACTGAGATCCTACATATCCACAAACTAGATTACCTGTCACACCTTCTTCATTAATCCTTTTTATTCTTTTTTTTAAATATTTATTAGTATTAAAGCTCAATTGTAGTGAATCAGTGATCCACTAACCAATCACAGATTAAAAAAGGGTGACAAGATAATTTAGAAATAATTGCTCACTTAAAGCACTTATTAATTTATTTAAATACAACTTTCCAAATAATAATTGGTTTGAAAGTACATTGTTAACTATTTATTATTGATAATTAGTGTCTAAATAAAAAAATAAAAAAAAATAGACAAATTTAGGGCCAATTTACAGTGAAATAACAGCAATTCAAGATTCATTGCAAAAATGTTACAGATCTTCAGATATATGGTAGTGGTACCACATATATGTGCTTACACTGATAAAGCAAAAAAGGGCATTCTTGTAATTTCAATCCAAAACCATGGCTATTTCTCCAACATTCTAACTATATAAACTGCCACTGACAAGCTCCTCCCCTGTTTGAAGACAGAAAAAAGCCCTCCACCTTAAACTCAATAAAACTGACAGAAAATTTCTACTGCAAAATCAAAAATAAATAATTAAATCGAAAGATGAAAAGAGCCTTCTCTCTTGTACTCCTCCTCGTGATTTGGCTTTTCGTTTTCTCCGCATTATCGATCGACGCTAGGAAATACCATACCAAGAAAACCAAAATGCATAAGAACAAAAAACACAAAAATAATCCAGCTCCTGCACCAGCTCCACTACCCGATTCATCCGTTTTTAGCATTTTGTCGTTCGGAGCTAAGGCTAACGGAGTTTCCGACGATTCCAAGGTAAAATATTTTTTGCACATTTTGTAATAATAAAAAAAATAAAATCATGTTTTTTTTTTTTTGTTTTGTCTTGTTTTAATGATAATTAATAATCATTGTACTACTATTAACCAAGCAGGCACTTGTATCGGCATGGAAATCCGCATGCAAGGTTATCGGAGGCGTCGTGGAAATACCTTCCGAATTTAAATTTCTGATCAAACCTGTGACACTTCAAGGCCCTTGTATGCCGAATCTTGTTTTACAGGTCAGCCAAAAAAAAATTCGCCAAAATTGAAATTAACTTCGAAAAACTATAGTTATATTATTTGTAGTAATGATTACGAGATTTTTCGGAAACAGATTGACGGTACTCTATTAGCACCTCCGAAAATCGGGTCGTGGGCGAAATCGAATTTATATCAGTGGATGAATTTCAAATGGCTTCAGAATTTCACCATCCAAGGTACCGGTACAGTTGACGGTCAAGGCTCAAACTGGTGGTGTTCTTCACAGGTCAATAAGGTAATTAATGAACCAAATTTCAATGTTGATAAGAATTAAGAAATAAAAATTCGATCTTTATTTTATTTTTAATGAATATTTATGCAGAAGAAGAGAGCCAAGAAACTTCCGGGAATCAAACCAACCGTAAGAACTTGTGTTAGCTGTCTGAAAATAAATTTAGCAATTTGAAACTGATGTTTTTATTTGAATTGATAACAGGCATTGAGATTTTATTCGAGCTACAACGTCACGGTTCGTGATATTAGTATCGTAAATAGTCCGTTATGCCACTTAAAATTCGATAATTCGAAGGGGGTGAAGGTCGAAAACGTCACGATTTCTGCCCCCGAAGACAGTCCAAACACAGATGGAATTCACCTCCAGAACTCTCAAGATGTAGAAATCATGCATTCGGATATCGGAACAGGTCGATCGAATTAATCTTTCTATTTTTAGCAATTTCAAACATTTTTTTCTTTCTTTTTAATTATACAATTTCAATATGTAACTGATTTTTTTCGGGATTTTCGGCCAGGAGACGATTGTGTGTCTATACAAACAGGTTGTTCAAACATTCATGTGCATCATATAAATTGTGGCCCTGGTCATGGAATAAGGTAATTAATTAGTTCATTAATTTATATATACAGTATATTTCTTGATTTTTTTTTTTCTTCTTACAATGTATTTATTAAATCCAAAAAAATAAATAAATAAACAGTTTAGGAGGGCTAGGGAAAGACAAAAGTACTGCTTGCGTGTCGAATATTCTAGTCGAAAATATCGTAATGCAGAATACTCTATATGGTGCAAGGATCAAAACATGGCAGGTAATTAAATAAATAATTATCAACAATAAATTAAAAAAACAAATTGACATAGTATTGATTCGTCGTATTTTTGTATATAATTAGGGAGGTATTGGGTCGGTGAAAAACGTGACGTTTTCGAATATTCAAGTCTCCGATGTGAAAGTTCCGATAACCATCGACCAATACTACTGTGACAAGAATCAGTGCAAGAATCAGACAGGTGCAGTGGCAATATCAGGAGTTAAATTCGATCAAATAATCGGGACTTATTTGGTGCAGCCTATTCATCTAGCATGCAGCAGCTCTGTACCATGCACGGACGTCGATTTAATTTCGATTCAATTAGAGCCGTCGATCAATAACAAACATGGATTTCAACAAGGGTTGTGCTGGAATTCTTATGGGAAATCACTAGGGCCACTTGCCCCTGCAAGCATGGACTACTGTGTGAGAAGTGGGAGTGAGTTTGTGAAGAGGATATCAAAATCACATGATATTAGTTGTTTGTAATAAAATAAATTAAATATATGTTTTTTTTTTTTTAATTTAAATATTTGCTTCCCTTCTGCAATGATTTTGAAGTGCAAGAAGGTGATGGTTATCTTGCATTAAATATTTCTATGTAATGAAAAAATGAAATAAATTTTCAGTTTGATAATTCCTTTATTTTATTTTTTATTTTTTTGTATATGAAAAATAATAATTAAATATTGGATTTTTGAGAAGTCGTTGGGGGCCATGGCCCCCCAAAGTCCCACAAGGTGTATTTGGGCTAAAATAAGGGAAATAATAGTTGGCATTGGTAGTTTTTCTAAATGTTTAGCTGGCTAGCTAACTAGGTTAAAGTTTTTATTTAATGTTAATTAATAAAAGAGCAGCCAATTAGTATAGTCACTAGTCACTTCACCACTAGTAGTGGGGTTCTTGGTTAGCCATGTAAACTAGCATTATTGAATAAAGTAAGCCTTTAATCTTGTTTAAGTTAATTAATTGTCTAGGAACAATTTGCCCCTTGCTAGGGTTTCCTCTCTTCACCACATATATGATATATACACATATATTCAAACACACATACCCATGTGGGTGTGTGGTGGATCGAACGTACTCTGATGTGTGGTTGTAAGAATGGAAAAGAAATGCAAGATTTACAGCCCTTTATAAACCTTAACAGAATGAGTGAATTGTCTAAATTATCACTTTATTAAACCAACAAACTATTGATGTATTACGCGTACTTTATGGGAGTATATTTGAATATTCTGAATGAATATTTCATGAAATCTTCAAGATTCTGTTATTCATAACTTGATAAGAGTGTAATAGTAAGACAGAGAAATAACTAGGGAGGTGTATTTGTAACTAGCAATATCCCAAGAGTTTGTAAATTATTTAGTTTTACCTCAGAGGTGCTCATAATTTACAGGTATTTATATATGTCAAATGTTCGATTTTCTTCGATTATGAACTAACTCGTAAATATTGTTACGAGTCCGAATGAAAGTAGGGTTAAAGACACTTGTTTGTGTGGGCTATGTGGAAAGAATTGGAGAGTGAGTTGGCTGTGGTGCTAGTGCAGGTCATATGGTGGACCCTACACACTTTTCGGTTTTCAGTTATAATTTTGGTGGCACGGAAAGATGTTTATATTATATTTCCTCTGTCCCATATTATATGTCTTTTTAAAGAGTGTTTTTTATCCCAAATTATTTGTCATTTTACATTTTCAATGAAGTATTAATTGCATTATTTTCAATTTTACCCTTAATCACTCCTAATTAATTAGTTGAAAATCAATTAATGTCGAGGATATTTTAGTAATTTTATCTGTTTTTTACTATAATCTATGCACATTTATTGATTTTCTTAATATGTGCAAAACAACCCCGAACGACATTTAAATTGGGACAGAGGAAGTAGAAAAAAGGGATAAATTATAATTCTTTTGAGTTCGAGTTAACGGAAAATTCGGTACAGGCACCGTCCAAATCCTCTGGTTAATCTTTAACCGCATGCGCACTCAGAAAATGACTTATAAATCATTCAAAGGTTGGCATCAAAGCTTTAAAAGTTGGTGGCCTCTGTTTTATGCGTAAAAGGTAAGTTAGCTTACTTAGTTTTTCTGTATCTTAAACTTTTCATCTACATATAATAACACCCATCTATATGTGTGTATGTGTGTTTACTGTTTAGTGAATATTTATTTATTATTTTATATAGATATACGGTTCAAGATCATCATGTCTGTTACACCAGATATCGTATAGACCTTTTCTTTATTAAGCTGAGAGTGTGATTTATAAATGAGCAAGGCCAAATGTAGGGGTTCAAAATTAATTCAGTTTCGCTAAATCCAGATAAACCAATTGGCACATGCTCACTTGCTCTAACCGCTATATCATCTCTTACGGGATAATTGATCGAGCAGTACATGTCGATTGATCTAGTATATCAAATTTCGAATAGTTTAATTTATTTTAAACCTAAATTGTGATTTGAAAAATCACATAAAACGACTTTCAAGTTTCAATTAGACTTCCCCACTTGAAATATGAATTTTTAAAAAAAATGAAAAATGAAAAATGAAAAAAGAAAAAGAAAAATTAACTACTACAATCCTATGACTGGGCTTTATTTTAGAATTAACTACAATACACTAATGGGCTTTAAAAGTGGGCTCAAATTTTCATATGTCGGGCCTCTCTTTCCACCAAACAATTCGAGCCCTAATTACGAAATCAAATTGGGGATTCACTTTGATACGGCGTCGTCTAGCTCAAAAACATAAGAAGATACATAATATAATGCTTTTTACAGCAGAAGGATTTGAGCTCCTAAAATAACCATTCTCAAGATTCTTTACACATCATTCATGCAACAAAAACATGCATAACTTCCAGAAGTTTCTTTACACAATTCAAACATATGTATTTGGAGTTCCATCAATGGGGGTGGCTGCCGATCCAATCTTTCGACCCCTCTCGCTTCTACTATTCTCCGAGAATTTCAAACTAGCCCTATGGAAACCCTTTTCTCTCTCCGACGAACTCCATTCAGACATGTAATAATCTTCCTCGGTCGTCTTCCCTTTAGACGAGGGCCCACAGAACATTCCGCCCCATTGTGGGAAGTATATCAATGTAATAAGTAGTGTGCAACAAATCATCATCACTCCCATAAGTGTTAAACCTGTCTCTGTCGAGTATCTCGATCCTCTGAAGAATATCACCTGTGTAAGAACCGCCCCCACGTTTCCTCCTCCACCGGTCATCCCCGATATTATGCCTAATGACCTGGCAATTATAAGAATACAATTTTTATTAAAAGAAATCGAGGAACCGGGATTTTATGTTAACTATACACTAAAACATGTATTAGGGAGCCACAAGACTACAAGTCAGAGGTGGAAATCGAATGGGTTGGATTGGAATTTGAAAAAGTTGTCTAAGGGAGCCACACAATACTACAACTACGGTGGAAATCGGACGGATCATATCGAAATTTGAACTTTCGGAAAAATTCTATTTTTTTGTAAGTGAAAAACTAATTTCAATTTCGTTCCACAAATTTTCATGGAAAATTGAAAATGGGAATTTTGGGAATTGGAATAAAACCAAACATGTTCCAAAATCGAATTTTTTTTGATTGGATTTGGTGAAATTCGAAATTTTTAATCTCTTAGTACCCTATAAAGAAAATACCTAAAGATAGTAATGATGTTAATTTTTAGAAAATTTTCATAAACATTTTCGTAATTTAAAATTGGATCGAAAATCAGAACCTCAAATTCATAATGAAAAATATTATTCCATGATCGGGTGGGGGCCATGGCCCCCTTAGTTCTATGCTGGCTCGGTTACGTGTAAGGTTACTGATTACACGTACATACCTTCTAGAAACGAAAGGAACTACGCCAAAGGTGAGGCCGCAGGCGGCTTGAACGAACACAGAAAAAACGAGCATCACCGCAACCGAAACACCCAAAGATCCAACTTGCCCTAAAATAATGCAGAAAACTCCGCCTAATGTCTGAACTACCCACAGTGTCCAAAGCCTTCCCCTCATTCCGAACCTCTTCGCCATGAAATCCGACAGCATACCGCCACCTGGCTGTTGGGATTTATTATTTAATATAGTATTTAATTATTAGTTAGTTAGTATTTTATTATTAATTAATTAGAATAGTTTATTTAGGATATATATTTAGCCGTATGTTTAGTGATTAGGGATTATTAAGTATTTTATTAGTATAGGTAATTATCTTTCCTAGTTAGATTAGGATTCTAGGGTTATTATCTTTAAATAGTCGTCTTGTGCTAGGGTTTTATTATGAAGAGAAAAATATTAAAGAATAGATCTTACGTTTCGTAGGAAATATTTATGATACTCGAGAGATCGCATCAATTGGTATCAGAGCGAAGTTGCGATTAACACCAACGCTTCGTTAGCAAGGCAGCGATTATATCAAAGCTACGCTGGAGCAAAGTTGAGATCACATCAAAACTTTGTGAAATCACGATGTCAGAAACAAGACGGTTGGAGCGATTGGAAAAATCCGTAGAGAAATTACGGATCGATTTTCAGAAATTACTCGAACAAAGTCACGGACGACGTCAACGCCAACACAAAAGCCGAAGGGACCGCCGCCCATCACCGCCAACGCCACCGCTACCATCACCACCGCCGTTGCCGAGCCTGTGGCCGAAGGGAGAGGAAGAGGACGACGATGATTTTGTCGAAGAGCCCCGATTTTTTATGAGTTCGCCGAAAGAAGAATTACCGGATTCGGTAGAAGTAATTTGGGATGAAGACGAGAAATTAACCAATAAGGAGATTGAAGAATCACTCGTCTTAAGTGAGATAATTTGGAAAGGGCACGAGGAGTTAAGTAGCGAGGAGGACGAAGAATTAAAAAATATATTGGAAGGATGCCACAACTTCCAAAATAAAGAAGACGAACGAGAGTTGGTGATTGTGAATGAGCCGGAACGTGAAGATGCTTATTTTTCGGGAAACATATTGAGTATTTTCGCAAAAGTAGCCTTTGGAATCTCTTGGGGTCAGCAAGAGCCATGTGTTAAAGAGTTTGGTCGTTCATCGTGTTTTTCGGAGTCAATCGGGAAGCAAGTCGATGAGGTCAAACATAGGTGGAAACACAAAGGAGAGGGACCAAATTGATTCGAACCTTGAGGACAAGATTCATTTCAAGCGGGGTGGAATGTTGGGATTTATTATTTAATATAGTATTTAATTATTAGTTAGTTAGTATTTTATTATTAATTAATTAGAATAGTTTATTTAGGATATATATTTAGCCGTATGTTTAGTGATTAGGGATTATTAAGTATTTTATTAGTATAGGTAATTATCTTTCCTAGTTAGATTAGGATTCTAGGGTTATTATCTTTAAATAGTCGTCTTGTGCTAGGGTTTTGATTATGCAGAGAAATAATAAAGAATAGTTTTCTTACGTTTCGTAAAGAATTCTTATGATACACAAGAGATCGTATCAATGCCTGGAGAAAAGATTCGCCAGCCCGAAGCTGGCGGCAATAATTCCAGCTGTGTGAAGATTCACGTTGAACCTGTCGTAAAAGTACTGCGCGATGATGTTGTCAATGGTGAGCTCAACTCCGAAGCAGTAGCCGTAGGTCAACGCCAGTATCCACCCTCTGTAATTTGTGACGGCGTGGTGGAAAACCTGGGCGAAGTTGTCCTTGTGCTTCTCGCCGGATTTGTGGAGCTCCGAGTAGTTTCCGTCGGGTAAATCCTGTCCGAGGAAGAAGATGCCGTACGCCGACAGTGTCTGAAAGAGCGCAGGGATGAAGAACGCGATTCTCCAGGCTGTGAATTTGGTGGCGCCGATGTTCTGGATGAGGTCGAAGACGAGGGGCATTATCAGCTGGGTTGCGCCGCCGCCGAGGTTGCCCCATCCGCCGGCGACGCCGTTGGCGGTTCCGACGACCCTGCCGGAGAAAAGCGAGCTCATCCAGAACTGGGTGGAGACGAAGGTGGCGAGGGAGAAGCCGGTGAAGAAGCGGACGAGGAGGAAGGAGATTGGCGAGTCGGCGATTGAGGTGCAGTAGACCGCCGGCGCGGTGAGGAGTGTGAGCGTGGCGGAGGCGAGGCGGGGCCCGAACAGGTCGCACGCCGTCCCCATGGCGATCCTGGCGAAGACGGCGCCGGAGACGGCGGCGATGCCGGCGTTTCCGATGTCGGTGGCGGTGAGGTCGAGGTTGTCCCGGATGATGGGGAGCAGCGGCGGGGCGGCGAAGGTGGAGACGAAGCATGCGAAGAAGGATATCCAGGAGAGATGGAACGCGCGCATGTGCGGCGCGGCGGCGGAGAATAGCCGGAATTCGGTGGCTTTGTGCTCGGAGTCCACCGGAAGTGCGAATTTCTTCTGATTGTAAGAGCCATGAGAAATCTCCATATTAACTGTAGAGAATTGTTTACAAGGAAACTGAAGGTAATAAATTATGACCCGACAACTAAATAATGTTAAACTTCAGCTGCCTTTATATAACTTCAGTATTTCGGATATGACATGCAACTAATTTATGCATTTGGACCAATAAATTAGGTTTGTCCTTTAATTTATTTAAACTTCTTTTTTATTGAACAACAATTTAGACGGAGTCGGAGTCAGATGTTACGCCTTGTTATTTACATTGGATGAATTTGAACCCTAAATTTAATTAAGTAACTACTCACTATGCACTCAGAGTAAATAATTAAGTGTAGCATCTAAAATTCTCGATTTAGGTTGTCTTTTTCTGATCAAAAAAGTTGTAAGGAAATTCAAAATAGGGTTAACAACTCAAAGTCGAAAAGTGACAGCATGTTTATTTGGAAGTCGGCTAATATTTCAAACTTTAATTTTCTTTGGTTTGCATTAAAAGAATTGGATGCTTAGAATCTAGGAGAATCAACCTTTATTTTTTTAATGAACAAGTCTTAATTAACCCACTTAGTCAATACAAGTGCATTGACTAAATATCCGGTTTAGTGCAATATTTTTGCGAACTGCACGAGAAATATAAATTATACTAGCTATAAATTATTTATGACGGATACAAATGGAGTTCGAAAGGCTAAAAAAACTTATCGCCGAGTCACATTGCTCACTTACTCTTTGACATGTGGGTAAGTAGGAATTTTTGTATTTTTTGGGGAGAAAAGTTTGAATATTAATTGATAAGGGGCGTGAAGTTCAAAGGTTTGTGCTTAGTAGGAAAGTGATGTGTGAAACAAATGATTTTTGCATCCATTGACTTTGGAGCTTACCAGGAATCCAAGGGGATGAATCTGCAATTTGCTGTTCGTTGACTTGGTAAGAGATTCAGTTGTCTCTTCAAATTTAACTATTTTGTTTCATGTGTATAAATGACGATTAAGCCCTCTTTAATTTCTGAATTAGGTGAAATGATCCAAGAAACACCAGAGACAAGCTAGTATTTAGTTAAAGAAATTGGAAAATTGTAATTACCAGATAATCAAGGGATTAATGACAAATCTTAAAACTGACCTTTTGTTCTTGTGCTCTTGTTTTACAAATCCTGACCGTCAAATTTTAGACAGTGATGAGTGATGACAGAGGAAATTGTTAAAACCTGCGCCTACCCCTTTGTTTTACTCAACTAATCAAGGTTTTATAGTCTTTTAGGGGTATTTTGGTCATTTGCAATTTAGCACTAGGTTTATAAGTTGGTTGGGCCATATTTACTGAAATATTAAATGTCGTTTTAAATTTATTAATATCGTTTTGAATTCAAACGTGACTTTCATCCGTTTGTAGTCTAATTTTGGTAGAATTCACAAAAACTGAAGCTTTGTGAGTTATTTTTTTAATCTAACAAAAGTCAACTATACTGGATGTCGTATGACAAAGTTACGCTTAAATAAGTTACATTTCGAATTTTAGATAACGATCCATCAAAGTTGTAGACAATATTCATTAATTCATGTACATTTTTCTCACCCGGCGTCCAATTTTAGTGATCGAAGCTTTGCCGAATTCACTTTTTTCCAAAATAATCAAAATCGCGTCCGAAATAGAGATAATATTACTAAAACTAAAACGATATTTATCGCATCTCGCAGAATATAATAGAATCTTGCGAGTATCTAGAAAAGCAATTAATGCATTGGGAAGTCACCGTTTTTAACGTGCATGCATCTGTTTTCACATTCATGAATGATACATGCCTTCTTCTTTTTTTTTTTTTTTTGATAATGCAGGAACCCGCAGCCAACCATATAGGTGCACTGGGTAAACCTACACTCTCGTATATCACTCTCGTATAATAGCTTGCAAACCATACGAGAGATTTAAACCACACTAGGCTAACCATGTGTGACAAGCTCGACCTAGCGACCGTTGTCAAGGGGATTCGAACTTGGGTCAATTGACCCAAGCTCCCTTGCTTCCAACCGCTAGGCCACCCTTGCGGGTTACATGCCTTCTTCTTTCTAGCTAACCAAGTGGTCAAATCATATCACCAAATTAAATATTTTCTCCCTGTATTTTTTATTTGTTTATTTAAATTTTTAATTTTTAATTTTTATTATTGTAAGTTGGAGGATAATTAAATCCTTTATGAAGAAATATAGATCAAATTAACAATCAATTTGAGGCAGATGGAAGACTTAATTGGTCAACGAATATCTTTTGTTTGACTTAACTGTAAACTCGTGATAGTGAAGTTTACTGCTACTGCAAGTTGGTGTGTGTTTAACCACTACCTAACAAGAATTTCTATTAATGGCTTTCTTGTAATTATGAATAATGGCATATATTTATATAGAGGATTAATGAAATTGGGTTTTTATGTGTAAAAAGGCTAAATTTGATTGTTTTGGATCCATAATTATACATATTGGGCTAGGAATATACTATCTTTAGACATAAGCCCATCAATCGAGATTTTAATTCGTATTCCAATTTTAATTTCTCATAAATAATTATAGAAGTTTTTAATTTTTTTTTACAAAATTAAATTTTTATTATCATTATTTAATATTATACGTCCACAAAAGAAAAAAAAAATCATCTAAAAATAGAATTATATGAACATCCTGCAAAGAGAGGTATCAAAAAATTAACTATGACATGTGTCAATTTTTAAAATTTGATAATTAATTTAATACTTGTGGTCGAAATAAATAATAAAACTTACATCAAAGGAAAACCGCTAAACACTGCGAAATAACAGAAAAACCATTGATCCTAATTACTAATTAAACACCTATTAATCCACATTATATTGAACAACACTTCTCTATTTTCTCAATCATACGTGATATTCTGCACTCTAATTACCGAGAGAGATTATCAAAAGAGAAAATAAGAGATAGAAGAACTCACTCCAGGAGCCAATTATATATAATTTAAAAAAAAAAAAAAAGAATATATTAAAAGTGTATTTTTTTTTTTTTATTATATTTATTATATTTACAATGGCTCCAATAAAGTTCAACTATCTCTTTGCAGCCGCGGCTGCTCTTATTCTCCTCGGCGCCGCTCAGATTCCGCTGCAGGCGGAGGCTCGAAGATTCGTCGGCGTGAACCGATTCTGCCACACGGCTAGCTACAGGCGCATCTGCACACAGATGGTGAACGGCGCGTCTGACTGGCGCGACGCGTCGAACAACGCGATGCTCGCCACGCTGGATCTGGCTAGGCGGCTCAAGGACTTGGTCCCCATCTTGAAGCCGGCTCTGAGCCATTTGGATCCTGCGACGGTGGAAGAGATAATGAAGACCTGCGACAACGATTTCTACAACGTTGTCGATGATTTAGAGGTGAGCCTACAAGCTTTTAAAACCAACGACATAGGTGCCGTGGCGGCTCACCTCAGCGCGGCTTTGAGGACCGACTGCCAGGAAGCCATGAAACCGGCTGGACCCGACTTCCCACTCAATAAATACGCGGGCCATTTGACCAGGAGGGTGGACAATTGCTTGGCAGTTATTTTGCAGAATTAATTAATTTTATTTTTATTTTTATATAAATATATATTTTTTATTTTTATTTTCGGGTTGTTTCATTTCCGATGATGTCTCCAAGAGGGATGTCTTTTTGGGTCGTGTTACAGTTACTGTCGTAAATATATATTTGTTGATTTAATTGTTTTAGTATATGGGTACAGATTAATTATTGGATGATGAATAAATAGTATTTTGACTATTTTTCCATCCATTTTTTAGAGGGAATCATGTAATTATTATTTTGTCTGTGTTCCCATGTAATAATGTAATGTAACCGATTAATGGACAATTTTCTTGGCTTTTTTAAAATCTTTTTTTTTAATCAATTATTGAGTACGAAATTGAGAAAATTATAATAAATACATTATTATAATTCTAAAGTAATAAATAATTTGTAAAAAAACTCTTCGAAACGGTAACTAATTTAATTTTGCATGAAGGAAGTATTTTTTAATGAATGGCAAATATATATACTGAAATGTTAAATGTCGTTTTGACTTCAAACTTTATTTTGACATATTTCTATTCTGATTTTGGCAAAATTCAAAACATGAAAACTGTAGACCTTTGTGTTATCTTTCTAATCCAACTTAAATCCGCTAGATTGGATACCGTGTGACAAAGTTATGCATGAATGAGCGACATTTTGAATTTTAGATACCTCAATACATCAAAGTTGTAGGCAGTATTCATTGATTCATGTATATCTTTTCTCGTCAGACATCCAACTTTGGTGATTCAAATTGGATTACAAAACTAACTAAGAATACCACAAATTCTATTTTTTGGGTTTTGCAAAATTTGGAATTAATAATGATCAAAATCACGTTTGAAGTCGTAATGGTATTATTAAAGCTCGAACGACATTTATCACATCTCATATATATATATATATATATATATATATATATATATATATATATATATATATATATATATATATATATATATATATATATATATATATATATATATATATATATATATTGGAGAAATAATGAATGGCAAATGGCGCCAAAAAAAACTGGCACGAAACCATTTATATATACTATATGATCCGTCCTGAAAGCGTCTTGTATGTTAGAGATCAATTCACAATTATCGGAAATCTCTACTAGTCGGAGTTAGCACACCTACGGGCTACGGTCAAGGCAGTAAAGGGCAATAAACGATCTTATGAATTTACTTAAAATACTTTTTTATAAAGAAACAGATTGGCCAGTGTATGAATATTTAAAAACTCTCTTTTTCGAGAAACGGGAAGTCCTATTTATAACACTCTAGTTCGAGCCTTACCAACCCTTGAAAATTGGGGCGATGATAGACCTACCGCCACCCATGTCGCCTCCTTTATGCCTTCTCCTGGTAATCCCGAACCATTACCATCTAATCAGTTCATCGCCACCTCGCGTGATTCCTAGACAGATAGTCTTGTTGCACATTTCCTTAAACTCTCCTCTTTTTCACCTGTCACCAGTCATTCGGGTAATAAATGCTAGTGTCAATGCATTTATTGCGTCGGTGTCCGACGGCTCCTCCCTTCCGCTCGGACATATCGACGAGAAGTCGCTTTTGGCTTGGGCTGCTTTCTAAGTGGCACACCTTAGTAGGCCTTGGTGGCTTTCTCTCTTTGGGCCAAACTTTTGAGTGGATCTTGGGCTGCTTTCAAGTTCGGATCGCTATATATGGCTATTTAATATAAAGGTATATATATATTAATATTGTTAATTATTCATTTCATTAAATAAAATGCTTAAGGTGAAAAATGATTTATTGATTGCATAAACGGATTGGAGTAGTTTGAATACTGTCACATATATTGGTTTTAAATTTATAATTAAATTTAAGCATGCTATATGTGCATGCAGGCTGCAGCATGCATATATACAATATACAATACAAAACATATATTACATATATATACTATATTACATAATTTATCGCATTATATATCGATTATCCATTACATGTAAAGATTTATAAAGTACTAATTAGATATTTTAATAATTTACAATTAAATAAATGTATTTGAAAGCTTTATCAACGGCAATAAATGGAGTTGCATTTCAAGAGAATAGCAGCCAGAAAATAAAACGGAAAATGAGAAAAAAACGCCAAACCATAAATTCGCTTATTTAAACTCGCAAATCTAATATCACAATACTTTGATCTAATTAGCATTAATTCATAAAGCCTCGACTCATTTTCTGCAAGAGCCTAAAAATATATAAAATAATAATAAAAAAGGAGAAAATGAGTCCTAGGGGTACCACCGTAATTTCATCCTCATTTGCCCTCCTGGCGACAACATTCATCCTCCTCTCCACCACCGCCGCCGCACACGCCGTCGAGTCCCGCAAAGCCGGCAACTTCAGCCCCTTCTGCCGGACCGCCCACCCGACCCGAGCCCTCTGCACCCAGATGGTGAACGGCGCCAAGACCTGGCCGCAGGCGATGACGAACGCGATCCTGGCCACCGCCGTCAAGGCGAAGGCGGCGGTTCCGATGGCCGCCGGCGTCGCTAAGAGGCTCCCCGTAAGCCTGTTCCCGGAGTCGAGGGTGTCGATCGGGTCCACGTGTACGGAGGCGATCGACAACATAATCTTCGACCTCGGGAAGTGCGTGGAGTTCGTGAAGAACGATCCGACTTCGGCGCTGAAGACTTACCTATCGTCGATCACGTTCTTCGACTGCAGAAACGCGCTGGAGGAGTTTGAGGTTTCGTTGCCGGAGGTTAGCCGGTTCGATCAGGAGATGACCAAACTCGCCGGCGTTCTCCTCTCTGTTTTGGAGACCAAGCCTTGATGAATGTTTATGAATGTCGGAACTTTAATTTGTTTTTAAGGTTGTCTGGAC
>NW_012194859.1:746377-784784 GCF_000504015.1 Erythranthe guttata
AACTGGGTTCTAAGCATAACCTCGTTATCCGGAGCATTCAACGGTACAACAAGAGCCTATTTAGATGGAATGCAGTGAGTATATTTCGATTATCGTCAAATCGGATTTATCTTGGTTTCTCGTATCTTTGATTCTATTGGTATTGTTCAACACAGGCCAGAAGACGGAATGTCACTTAAGCCCCTGTGTCTACTCCAACTATGCCGAGTTGGAGTAATTCTTTATGATTGGTTTGATGGACAATGGCTGAAATCCTATTACAATTTCGGATTCGACCATTTCAATATGTCTAGAAAGAAAATCGGAATTTGGGGCCTCGTTAATTGCCTCGTGGGTAGGAGCGGCCCGTTTGCATCGGGTGATTGGATTCTTCCGGATCTTACTATCCAAGGCTCCATGAGATTGAACAGCCATATTCAGACATTTCCAGATACGTATTATTTCAGTTACGCCACTAAACGTACTCGGAAAATAATGGGTGTCACGATCCCTTCCGGCTTACTCGGAATCCACCCTTTGCTGTTTATTCGAGTTCTTCAGATGAGTCAATGGAGTCACCCTCCCGACGTTTCTCCTCCTTATAAAGGCTATCGGTTAGTGTGTGTGTGTGTTTTTTTTTTTTTTTTTTTTTTTTTTTGTGTGTTTGCCCGTTTCGACGATTTAATTATATTTGAATTGTTGAGTGGTTTAAAATAGTTGGTACAAATTTACAGGGATGAAGATTGGTGGGACAATGATGGAGCGCTGAACACGATATCTATGACGCACCCTCGTTTTCCGACGGAGCATCCTAGTCATTTAGTTGTTAATGATTCGGAATGTCAACCTTTACAACCAGGCATCTGGTTCGTGCCCTTTCCCTCTATTATTTTTTAAGACAAGTATTCTGTGTATGTATATATAAATTTCACTATAAATTGTCGGTTTTGATTCAGAAATTTGCAAGATATATTCGTTAATGTAGAATCGATATTTAATCCGACAGGTATTACAAAATTGTGGACGGTGATCACATACTTTTCATAGTGAATCGAGAGAGAGCTGGAGTACAATTCGATCTGATATACGACAGTATATTCGAAAGATGCAGAAAACACGCGTTTAGAAAGACTCCAACAATGCCTAACCAAGTTCACCAATAGTTCGCAAAAAATGGGTAGTAAAATAGTGAGACTTTCCCATGTCTCGTTTTCGTTTTTTTTTTTTTGAACTTTCGATTATTGAGTTGTGGGCGTTGCCCTCGTGGATGGAAAATGCAAATGCTCGATCGCTTCTTTCAGATTGTATATTTACTTTCACTTGTAATATGTTTAGGCCTTTCGGATACTGCCACGGAACACGCAGAGTTGTATTCTTGAAAAAAATGAAAAGAATTATAGAAAATTTCTTATAAATTATTTTTTTTTTTAAATTTTTTTATGTGAAATAATTGATATCTTTATTCAGTGTCATTAGTAAAATGATTTACATATATTATTTATAAATTATGTGTTGAATAAGTGGTTAACTTTCATCTAGAAAAGCCAATATCTTGAAGAAGAGAAACCAAAAAAATAAATATAAAAAAGAAAAAAATAAATTAAAAAAATCAACTGACATTAGTTTTTGTCCTCTACATACATGCGCAAACACTCAATAAAAAACTTGCATTTTCTTTAAAAAAAAAAAAAAAAAAAAAAAAAAAAAAAACAAGGTAAGCAAATGAATATTGTATGATTAAAAACTATTACAAATACCAATGATACAAACGACAAAAGCATCGAGTCTGAGATGAGAATGATTTGTTCTAGAATACGGCACATCGGTGTTAATCTGAGTTTGTGGTTTAAAGCAGCGAAAATCAAATAAGTCTTAACTCATATTCACCGGCCATTGTTATATATCTCACCCATGGAAGAGCTTGATACCCACTCTTTTCGATGATTTTCAAGTAACGAACCTGCAAAAGCAAGAATCGAGAATAAAATGGTAAGGTCAATTACGACCTATTTGCTGCATAGAAGTGAACGAGCAAATTTTAGCAGTAGAGTGGTGCAGAATCAAGAATGATAACATCTATTTAAAAGAAAAAAAGTTCTGCAAATATAAATTTATTCGAGGCTCGCCTGTATTCCTGAAACAGTGAAATACGGTATTTCGAACTTCACTCTTATTGGAGCCTTTCTCTCCGGAGTTGATTCCTCCGATGTTATACTGGGAAGCCGGAACTCTGCTCTTAGCATATATTCCTGAAGAAAACAAAAAAAGCCGATAAATATCACAGAACACCAATAAATAACATATAAAAAAATATATACCTAATTTGACTTGAATTTAGAAGTTCCAAGTAGAGTAGTAATCAATATCTTTCATTCATATGATTCGACTATGGAAGTTCTCGAGTTACAAAAAAAAAGACAATTCCTACCTTGCCACCTGGAAAAGATTTTATTTTCCAAACTAATGAATCGGATTCTGGAGCATAGGCAGCCGACCCCATTGATGTACGGACATTTGGATTGGTAGCATCGGCTGGCACGGGCAACTCGATTTCGACATTAGTTGCAGTGCTGAAAGTTCAAAATCAACTCACCCGTCAAATTAGAGATCCATAAATATAATGCCAGAGAGATTCAAAAATAAATAAATATTAAATACTGATAACAGATGCATCTAACATACCTACGTTCCTTGAACTGGCTCCTAGCTTTTACTGTAATTTCTATGCGGCTTTTAGAATGCCTTTCTACCTGAGCTTCCACCCATATTAGAGGCTTTACCTGAAATAAAATACTAACATTTAACTGAATGATCTAAGCAACTAAGAAAATCTTGGTTCTGGTTTGAACTAGATTTTGCCGGTAAAAAATAAATTGCATATGGTTTCACACTTTGAAGGATATATTATACTCGGAAATTGGAAAAGTTGTCTATGGAAAAAGGGCATATGTTTACATCCCAAATTTGCAAACGCACCTGAGTGCTGAGTCTGTAAGTCATGAGATCAAAAGATCCATCAGGGGGTACGAAGGATATTGTTCTGTCATTTTCAAATCGAGCCAATCGGACACACCTGAACCAATAACCATAAGTCAAGACAATAAAGATGTGTGAAGCCAAGCCAATAAACACAATCACAAGCAAGTATGCGCAAAGACACGTCTCGATATTTTTAGAGAAATATTTCATTCAGAAACATACTTTCTTATTAGTGAAAACGAGAGGTCAACAGACAACAGTCACGTATGGAACAAAATAAGAAAGACGAATACATACTGATGAAACTTGATATCATCTAGATCGATGGATTTTCCTTTAGTAGCTCGCCCTTGTGCCTCGAGCAAAACTCTATCATTAAGCCCCAGCTTGCACTCCGGCATACCACTGCGATGGATACAGAATTATTAAGGAAAGCTAAGATAAAAAATTATAAACACATCGCAAACTGCAAGAGTTAAAGCAAATTCCAAATATCACCACCTTCAGCTAGGTTTTGACTTAGATTGCAATTAAAAAGCATATAAGGTAAACTATGTCATATGAACAATATGTTTACAATTCTGCACAAAACATATTTGAAATCAGAACCAAGGGGCGCGTGTTTTTGTGCACCTAATAATATATCGTCAACCATAAGGGGAACAATAGACAATCATAGATACTGAGAATAGAAACGTTGATTTACAATTTACATTTTTGACGTGCAACTATTAACTACAACGTCTAGAGAATAAGACAAAACAGAAAATTCCTTACAAGATTATCCCTTGTTTAACAGAATATAATGCAGGAAATAGTAAAAGCGATGAGAACAGACCTCAAGTATGTCCGCATCTTTAGAGCCCCAACAACGTCTGACCTAATTATTTGGCCATTACTATTGACTAGTATATTTACACTCTCAACAACATCGAGAAACACCTGGACAACCAAGAAAAGCACATAAAATCTAGTGGTTAAGAAATACATTACATGGCAAGCTAGGAAAAAAACTTACTTCATTCTTTTTGTAACGTATCCCTTCGCTGCGCCATGACACTGCATTTGTAACAGCCATTGGAGGCCTCTGTGTCACTTCCATTCTGTAAGCATCAGTCTTTATGAACTCACTAAGAATCTTTGCTTCAGTAAATTGTGGATAGCCAAAGTCCATAATTTCGTCGAGTAACTCGTACTAATGATGCCAAACGTCAGTTATTAAATACTGCTATCGAATTGTTCTATAGTCAGTTCAAACAAAAGGGGGCAACAAAATTCTCTTACCACTACGACAAAATTATCTCTGAGTGATTCCTCTTCTAGCTCTTCAAAGTAATGTTTAAACACCTGTTAAAAAAATACAAACAAGCAATGAAAGAAATTCAAAGGAACGGTGCATTGGATTATAGACCAATATCCTTAAAGCATGGGCCTTTGATTACCAATAGCGCTTACATCAACTACTCGGTGTAGGAATAAAAGAAGGCTAGCAGCATTGCAGTTCTGCCGCGACGCAGTCATGAGATACACATTGTTGTGTTGTATAAACATATACGTGACACCATTGTCATATACAACAGGATCTTGAGTCTCGGGATCACCCTACATCATTGTACAGTGGAAATCCATTAGTTGTCTAGTTCTTCATCTAAGCCCAAGATTTCAAAGGGAAAAAAAAAACACTAAATGACTAACAATTAAAAATAATACACTAAGCTCAGAGGAAAAAAGTAAATTAGACGACGAGTTATTAGTTGTTGTCATATAAAATTCAATTACCATATCGATGAATATATCTTCCTTAAATATAGAAGTTTCGTAGAAGGACGGTATCTTGCAAAATATACTAATGATGATAATTATGCGACGCATGCCCATTCATAACTAGCATCAAACAGTTCGAGGGTTCAATTACATCTAGCTATTTTCCCATAGCAAACGATAATCACCTTGAACCAATTTACTTATGATAGATGATGAACTAAATTTCAATTCCTTTCCCTCTTATTTGATTGGTTAATTTTCTTCTTCCAAAGGCAAATATATTAAACAAGAGCAACATTAAAGATTCAATTTCATCAAGTAAGTTCAACTGTAGATATGAAATCTGCATCTAACAAATTAACTCAATTAAATTACAAACCAAAAAGCTAAAATCATCAAACTAAATCAATCACGAGACAGAAGACTAGATCAAGATTGAAATTTGCAGCAACAAAAAAAAACACTAATCGTAGTTGACAATTTAAAACATCTTCTAGTGAGCAAATGTCATTGCGAAGCAGTAGAGAGAGAGAGAGAGCATGAACAAAAATCACAAAGGAAAAAATCTCACATCTTTCTCGATGAGTTTGGTGAAGAAGCGTTCGGCTTGTGCGGAGGAGACGTCCCCACGGTAATCTCGCCACACCAGAACCTTACCCTTAATATCCAGTAGGAACAGCGCCGACGCTGCTCCCGCCATTTCCCCCCCTCTGTGAAGTAATTGATTGTCAAATTCACTCCGATTCAATTGAACACGGAGCTCATAGATCACGAGCTGACAGAATTAACGGCTTGGCGACGAGATCTAGGGTTGATTCGGTAATTATATTGAAATCCAGGGGTGAAGGTGAACCAGCATCATTTCATTTCCATCACACTGCCATTAGAGAGAGAGAGAGAGAGAGAGAGATTGAGAGAGAATATTTACTGTTCGCTTCCTTCAACTGAAAAAAAAAATTAAAAAAAAATTTGACAGAAGCTTGAAATTTTCTGTAGATCGGGCCCACCATTTTATATGGGCCTAATAATCTGAAGGCCCAATAATACTTGGACTTTGTCGGGCTATAAAATAATATTTTTTTGCTGACGTGGATATTCATAACAAGGGTAATTACAACCACCCCTGAGGTATGGTGAAATTACGAAAAATTCCCTATTGTTTGGATAATTACAACGACCCCCTCAACTATAAATCTTCTTACACGTCCACCCTTGTAGTTTCAAATTTAGTGGAATCTTCTAAATTATATAGAATATTCTCAATTTTGTACATGTTTTATCCCATTCGAGACCCACATTATGAAGCAAGATGATCATAAGATGTGTTTTTTGTCATTATATATCAGATTGTCGTGCATCAGAAACTATATTTTTTCACAAAACGAGTTCAAACGAGAGAACGTTCCACGGAATCTGGAAGATTGTGTTGAATTTGACACCATAACGGTAGAGATGTAAGAATATTCATAATTGTGGGGTAGATGTAAATATCCAAATATGAGAGGTTTTTTCGTACTGTGACTATACATCAAGGGTTAGATTGTAATTTACCATTAAAACAAATATATAAATTTCACATAATCCTGATTAGTGACCTTCATCCTCCTCACCTATGATTAATGGCAACCAGTCTTTTTCTCCGGCCATTTTGAACCAGTCAATACCTAACGCACCGCCCTATATAAACCTCCACAAAACTGCCGGAAAAAAACCAAACAATCACAAAAATTTGAAGGTATGGCAGCCGGAGGAGGAATCGCCGCAGTAACATTCCTTTCCTGCGCAATCCTCCTCCTCCCTCTGGTGGCCGCCGCACTCCTCCCGGAAAACAACAACTCCGGCCAGGAAAATGGCCGGAAATTACGGATTATAAATCCGTTTTACTTGGAACCTGAGATGAACGCAACTTCCTCGCCGCCGCCGGGGCAGGTGGATCCGATCCTTGTACCCGAACCCGTAGGCCCGCCGGAGTATGGATCCGAAATGCCCGAACCCGGACAAGGTCCGACCCTAATAGAAGGGTTCTACGGGCGGAGCTGCCCGCGGGCAGAGATGATTGTGAATCAGACAATTAATGAGTATTTCAGCAAAGATCCCACTCTTGCTCCCGCCTACGTTCGCCTCTTTTTGCATGATTGTTTAGTCAACGTAAGCTAAGCTCCTCCGTTTTCCCCGGAAATTGGAACATAAATTCTCAATTTCCACCGATTCTGAATCCAATTTTTTTAATTATATTTTTCATTCCGAATCCGAATTTCCATCTTCCAATTTTTTCCAACTTTTTTAAATCATAATTGGAATATATACCATATTTCGATTTTAAATTCTGAAATTTTATAATATTACTATTATGTTTCATTTTAGTTGACCCAAAATCCGAAATTACAATTTAATTATTCAATTTGTTTTTTTTTCTAATCCACGGAATTGAAATTAGTTTTTCACTTAAAAAACTAGGTTTTTAAGCCTAAGGTGCTAATTAAGATCCATCGGTCCAAATCCGAATAAAAAAAATTCGGAATTGGAATTATATTTTCATTTCAAAAGCTATTATTTTACGAAAATTACACAAATGTCAATATTACTATGTATTTTATATTTTAGGTGACTAAAGAAATTGAATTCCCGAAGCCCGGGATCGGAAAATTTCCAATCCGAAACAAGTTTTTTCGATTTTCTGAATTAGTTTTTCATTTCCGAAAGAAATTGGAATTTCCGATCCAATTTTAGGCGCCAACTAACTATTCAACTATAACCGCAGGGCTGCGATGCTTCTATCCTATTGGACGAAACTCCCTCAGGCGAAGATGTGGAGAAGAAAGCTCCCCACAACGGCAAATTCGTAAGAGGATTCGAAGCCATCGACGAAATAAAATCCCAGCTCGAAGCCGAGTGTCCAGGCGTAGTATCCTGTGCCGACATACTAGCCTACACAAACCGCGACGCCCTAGTCTACACAGGGGTCCCACCCTACCAAGTAGCCGCAGGCAGAAGAGACGGGCTAGTTTCCTTAGCCAAAAACGTGGAGCACAACATCCCACTCCCAGACGCACCTGCCGAACACATGGTCAAGCTCTTTGCTCGAAAAGGGCTCTCATTGGAGGAGCTCGTTGTGCTCACCGGTGCGCATTCCATAGGATCGGCCCACTGCAGCATCGTGAGTGGTCGGTTCTTCGATCCGAGAAAAACTGCGGATATTGACCCTGGGTACCTGATAAAGATGAGGAGTCTGACTTTCTGCGAGGATGACAGCCAGGATTTGCCGTTCGATCCTTACTCGCAGCAGAAAATGGACTCGAGATTCTACAAAGAGCTGTTGGCTAAGAAGGCTTTGCTTGAGTCGGATCAGAATCTGGCGAACGAGCCTCGTGGGAATGCCGTTATGAAAAGATATGTCGGCGACCAGCAAGGGTGGTTGAAGAAGTTCACTAGCTCCATCAAGAAAGTCGGGGAGATGGATGTGCTCACTGGTGATCGGGGAGAAATTAGGCGACAGTGCAGATTTGTTAACTGAAAATTATTCGGTTCGATGATTTTTGTGTAGAATTTCAAACTTTTCATCTGTCTAAATTCCATTCAACAGAATATATATGCAGAGGAAAAGAAAAAAGGCAATTCTTGATTTATAAAAAAATTACCATTTCCAGTGGATTTGACCAGTAAAACAATAAAAGAGGGAGAGATTGTTTGTGGAAGCTATGAAGGACAGTGCATTTACAAACTTGTTACAGTCGGGTTAGCTTTGGGGGGCTTCCGTTTAGGAATTTACAGCATCTCTACATCTCCCAATTCACTGACGATGTTCTCTACGTTAGCCAATAACTCTGAAATATAAAGAAAATCAAGGTATTCGTTAGAGAAAAAAGAACAAAAGAAAAAACCAACGACTCAGCTATTCGATTATTTCAAAAACAAGAGAATTATTTACTACCTGTGAAAGAAGTTTCCTCGAGATATCGCTGCATAAAAACAGATTAAACGAAAATTAGAAGCAATATAAACAAGATCTAGCATGTTGCGCCTCTGTCAGTAAGTAAACAATATCCTACGAAATCGTGCTAAAAAGAGAGCAATTGATAGTACAAAATCAAGATAGAGGCTCTACCATAAATTGGGATGTAAGATCTTCTGCAGGTTCTTTTGGCTTTACTGCAAGCAGATCTAAGGTTAAAATAAACCGTTTTGATAAAATATGATAGATAAGGCGGAAAAAAAAACCTTGAGAAACTTCAGGGTGACAGTTCTTCAGCAACTGTGTGAAACTGGGAGGGAATGCTGACATAGCCTCTGAATCTTCGTAATCTTCTATCATTTCGTGTGATGATGAATACTGAATTAGATAAGGTTCAGGGCTTGGAATTATCGGTTGGGTGCTATGGTCTACTGATGTTGTGGACTGCAAATCCCCCTCAATTCTGTAAACAAAGTAAGAAGCCTACTGTCAGATTTCGTTTTAATCGTTGCATTCAAATTTTTCGCTTTGTTCACAATCAGTGTGACGTTAAGAAAAGGATTTCTTGCTGCTCACCTGTAAGTAGGTCCATCAGAAGATATGACTTCTGCTTCAGATGACAATACACAGTTATATTCAGGGCATTCAAGAAGCGGACGATTTCCGTTTTCCAAGATTTCCTGAGCAAATATTTATTTAGAAATACAACGGATTACAATACCGAGTAACTGAATTCCAATATCATTATTAGTAATGTAATCACCTTCACAAGATTCATGAACTTTTCTGCTTCATAGATATCAGAAAACCGCAAGGCAAATTTCTGTTTCTGCGAAGAGGCAAAAACTCGGGTTTTCAAGATAAATCCAAATTGATCATTTAAAAATTTATAGACAGAGTTATACTAAATTCAATTAGCACTATGCATGCCTTCATTTCAAACGAAGAAAGGCACCAACAGTTAGAGAACAGATACTCTCATCTTTAGTTATAACTTATAATCCTTTATATCTACATCTCCATTCTTTAACTACCACATTTTACTGTTTTAAGTTGGTTATGGAAGCATCTTCATTCAAATACGTACAGAAAAAAACAATAACGAGTTAAAAAAAATCCTTAGCTGCTTGCCTGGCCAACACCATCTTTATAGCTCACCAAAACAACTTTGCTCCCCTTTGCAGGAAATCCAGACACGCATGATACTTGCGGCCATGAGAAACACACCCTGGAGATGTAATGCTCCTCCTGTAAAATCCAATTGAAAATTGCATGATAATACAGACAGACTTTAAGAAAATAGGCAAAAATGGATGAATATTTCATGCTGAAGCAGGATTAACATAATATCACATCTAGTAAATCAAAGGAAGTATTGTTTAGCTGTCGTTTGGCAGAGATTAGCTTCTCAAAACCACTAGATATCATAACAGCATGAAAATTTACTGTATCTGCAAATATGCAGAACAATATAGAACAGCATAACTTCATCTATTTCGGGCATGAATCAAGGTACATCAACAGAAGCACAAGGTACAACACGGTATAGGTATTTTCTACAAATCAGAAAACCAGGGAATCGATTCATATGATTCAAGCACCATGATCGATCTACAAATCAGAAAACCAAGTAATTTTTATGATGTTCTACCAAAAATTAAAAACACCAGGCGTTCGTTGGTTCGTTCGTTCGATCTGATTTCCAAACTTACAAGGACTCGAGATCGGAGAGAGATGACGATGGATGCATCGTACAATCCATTGAAGGATTGTTGATAGTTGAGTTTGAGGGAGGCGGCGGCGGCGGATATCCAGATGCCACGGCCGAGCCGTATTTTGGGGATCGCCAGAGAAGGATGAGTGAGCCTAACAGTGGAGGAGCTGAAATTGACGAAGCGCCCGTATTGAACTTCCCATTGATCGATTGTTGCAGATATCTGAGGATTCTGGGCGGGGTTTTCTGACTCCGATTTGTTCGTGGAAATTGCTAGCTCCGATCCCGCCATTTTCGAATTTATGAAAATCGATTTTTCTTTTCGTCTGGGTATTTTTTGTAGAAGGAAAGTGAAAATTGAAGAGGCGGTTTTTATAGTACGAGAGTCGCGTTTAGCATCTTGCTGTTGAAACTTGAAAAGACGAAGAGTCGCGTTTCAACGGCATGTTTTATTTTTCTTTGGGGAAATTACAATCTGCACCCCTAAAGTTTTTACTAATTTCATATTTGGTCCCCTATGTTCACACCAAATACATTTAGTCCCTCATGTTCCAGTAATTTAACATTTTTGGTCATCTCCATCAATTTCACTGTTAGTCTATTATTTAAGGCAGTGATGAACGCACCCTTGATTCCGTTAGCTTTTGCGAAAAATTGATACAAATGACTAAAAGTGTTGAATTTTTAAAATACGAGGGATTAAATATCAAATCGGTGAACTTGAGGGGCAAAAACTGTATTTTCTTTTGTAAAAAATAAGTAAACAGAGCACATCTTCAACACACTGCACTTCTCTGCATCACCATTTTCCGGCGACCTCCCCAAAGCAAATCCACCACCTCCTCCTCCGCCACCACCACCGCCACCATTGAAAATGAAAGCGTTATTCAATTCAGAAAAATTCCTATCGCCAATTCCACCACTCAAAGTCAAACCTGGAATTCCCCATCCAAAAACGTTCCTCCAATTTCCCCGCGCACTTGCAAAACGCAGTCGTTTAGTCAAATCTGTACTTGATTCAGCTGCCGTCGATGAGTTGTCCGGTATCCGAAATCCATCTGTTTCGACGTCGTATCGGAACCCGAGGCTTTCGAGGCCCAACCAGACTGTTCTGGATGCACAAACGAAGGTCTGCACGGGGCCCACTCAGACCAAACCTCTTAATGCCGAACAAGCTTTCAAAGTACTTGACACCATTTTAAAATCAGGTTTCCTTTTATTTTAATTTATTTATTTTTCTGTATTTTGAGCTGACTTGCTAAATTTAGAAGATAAATTAGGAACACAAATTTGCTTTCAACTTGAATCAGTTCAACAGGTGGAAAATAAAATCATAGTTAGTCAATCACTCTGAATTCTGATCCAGCTGAATCGCCTGATTATATCATACAATTTAGTCGATGTTGAAATAAAATCGTAATCGATTAATGTATTACTATATATATGTTAAACGCAGTTAAGGGAGAGCTCAAAGATGATGAAGAAGTATCCAATGCACAGCTCGGGGCGTTTTTTGCTGCAATGACGATCCGAGCAAATGCGTTTCCGGAGCCGACTCAATGGAGCGAGGGTGAAAGGAAAGCAATGACTTATTATTGGCCGCACTTAGTAAGATTCTTACCTCCAGATGTAATATTTTTAGCTGATCCTGAACAATCAATTATGGGAATGAGTAGTTCGATTGGCCCTCGATTTATCGGTAATGGAACTTCCGAAATGAGACTTGTGGGGGCCCTTAGGGAGGTTTTGGCCGGGGGCCACTTAGGGTACGAGGAAGTTCAGGGTGTTTTGAGAGATGTACTTCCTTTAAATTTAGAAGACAAGAAATCAGCTGCTGTGAGTGAGTCGCTGCTGTCAGCGTTTTTTATTGGCCAGCGCATGAACAGGGAAACGGATCGTGAGTTAAAAGCATACTGCCTCGCGTTTGACGATGAACATGGTAATTAATCTCTTCCAATGAAGATGGGATTTTTTTTTTTTTTTTTGAGTATTAGAGTTCAATTATTTTCCTCAATCAGGTCCAGTGCCAGTCGCTGATGTCAGATCTTTGACTCATTACGGTGAACCGTATGATGGCAACACACGGTATTTCAGGAGCACACTTTTTGTTGCTGCGGTTAGGTCTTGTTACGGTGAATCTTGTTTGCTCCATGGTGTGGATTGGATGTCGCCGAAGGTCGTAATTTATTTTTACGTTTCCATTTGGATATAATCTCTATTTCTTCAGACGTAACATATATTGCCATGATTTAGATACAAGGATTAGTATTTGTGGCTGTTGAAACAGATCATTACATGTATGATGCTATTTATGTTTGATATAGTAAATCGAATGAAAGCCTTAGATTCTCTATATTTTGAACTGAATTTTCAGGGAGGAATTACGGAAGAGCAAATGCTGAAATACATGGGTGCAAACACGCACTTAAGCTCCATGCATGCAAAAAAGCTTCTCGAGGTTTCTATTATGTGCTTCTCTGTGTTTGAACATGCACATGCTTACGAACATATTAGTGTATTACCAATGTAATGTCTTCAATTTGTTCTGCTTAGGATGAAGATGTTGGTTTTGCTTACATAAGTCAACGAGAAGCTCAACCATCTCTGTACGTAAAATCTGACCTTGTTTTATACCTACAATTTATCACCTTCCACAGTATCTTCTAGAAATTTCACTTTTTAGAAATCCGGTAACAAATGAAACCGAGAGAATTACATGACAGTCAATGCTGTTATATATAACTTGTCAACTGATTCTGCTCCGTATATTCCCCACAGATATTCGTTGATTGGGTTAAGGGAACATATAAAGAAACGCCCACCACTAGCAACAACAGAAAAAGTTCAGCAATTTGTTCGAGTAAGCCTCTTTCGATAAAAAAACAGCTGGGATTAATTTTGGATTCACTCACTTACTCTCCGTTGTAAATTCAATATCCTTATTTTTCGCTATGTAATTGCTTATTTTTAATCCTTAGGCTAAAGGTAAAGAAGCAATTGTTGCTGGATTTTATCACGAAGGTTATGAGGAATCACTTCTTATGCTAATGAGGAGAAGAGGCGTACACTCGGGCTTGGTGGTGAAGGTACTAAAATTGTCGAGTATAATAACTGCTTAATTTTGATTGTCGTATTTTTTAATGGCAAAATTGATTTGAATTTACATTATTATTAATCAACTGATTTTTAAATTCAGGGTGAAGAAGGTGCTCTTTCAATGACTACAAGACTGAGATCACCAATTGCATCCAAGGGACTCCCTGTTAATTACTGTTCAGGTTTCCGCTCGTTGAATACGACACCTACTCCAACACTGGATGGTGCGTATTACCGATTAATTATTCTTTAACTACGCTGTTGTCTAAATGTATTCTAAGTACATCAAAAAGAATGTAAAATTCAATTAATTAGTATAATTTTCAATTTAATGTTAACAGGAGTATCTCGCGAGAGTTTCAATACCGTTGTGAATGCCAAAGACCACGGCTTCGAACCATCTGACACTCCAAGAACTGATAGATCTGTAAGTCTTCAAATCCTTAACTTCCTATTTCCAAGCTAAGTACTTGCAATTTAATTAATTTTCGTGAATATTACAGGTCACGAGAAATATCGAGTTGGGCTTGTCAGCATTACGTGGCGAAAAGGGACCCGCGTATGATCGAATAGTTTTAAATGCTGCAATGGTTGATCACTTGCTTGGATGTGATGGTGCACACGACATATCTTCGGCATTGGATAGAGCCAAAGAGGCTATTGATAGTGGCAAGGCCCTTCATAGGCTTTTAGGCTACATAAACAAGTCTAACAGAGTTGCATAAACTGTTTTTTTCAGGTGTAATTGAGTTACTTAATTGTGTAATTTTTTTCATGGTGAGATTTTTCGACTTTTACTTCACGCGGTAAACAGAACCGAGGACATGTAACATGAGTTCAATTAACAAAATTTTGATTTTTGTGAGTGTTGCTGGAAATACATTTTTTCTTTTGCACCCTATTTTAAATATAAGTCTATTTTCTGCTGAACAAGTCAAAAATACATAAATCGCACAATCCAGCGAAAAAACACGACACAATGAGTTTATGCGTTATTTTAAATACATTTTCAAGAAACTGATTGTCTACGAGCATCTCCGAAAAAATATCCTATAGATTAAAATCAAACTCGACTAGTAAAAAACTTCGAGCACTACTGCGTAAAATGGAAGATTCCACCACCTTATCTTGCATCTCTATAATAAGCCTTTGGATTCTTTATGAAAGAAATGAAAGAAGATCAATGAAGATACAAAGGGGAAAAACGGAAACGAGAGAGTTCTAAACGGAACCTTCTAGATCTGAAGTGCAGATGAAATAGCAGCAGCGAGACTTATAACTTCAAACGGAGGCTTGTGTTTCACATGCTTCACTGTCTCTGGGCATGAATCGGTCAGCCAGAAGTAAGTCATCCCACTCTCAGGATTACCTAAATAAAAAAATATTCGTTTCTATTAGTCGAAAATATCCTGATTAAAATTTAAACATTTATTAAATCCAATTTCAAAACCAAGCAATTACAACAGAAAAGTTATCGAGTCAATAAGTGAATCAATCTTCCTAATCAATAAAACCAAAGTTTATATAAATAAAGATGACTTTTGGCAATTTGAATACCTCCTTCATCGTGTTTAAACCGCTCCCATGACTTATTTGGAAAGATTCCATGTGTCACATAGGCACTTATTTTCGTCGCTCCGTGTTTCGCCAAAACTTTCTGAAAACCCCAAAAAAAATAAGATAAAAATATTTTAATAGGACTTGAAACATTTACTTTCATGTCCGAAGCAAATCATCGAAAAATTTACGCACAGTGGCACACTGACTGTGTGTGGAAAACTTCTGATTATTTTACCTGACATTCTAACAGTGTGCCACCTGATTGGACAAGGTCATCCACTATGACAACATGGCGTCCCTTCGGTTCACCTTCCTTAATTCTTACAATTCGTTGATCGCCTTCCCTAACTTTGGCACAAACAACCTGCCCATCGAATTAAACAAGTTACGTCAATTTAGTGCACGATACCTGCATACATAACTAGAAAGTAGAAAATTTGAAAATGGATAATATAATTGTTGATTAGTTGTGTGTAATAATACCATTGGGAAGTGTTGCAGCTGCTTGTGAAACCGCTTCCATGCACCATCGTCTGGAAAGGCTATTGTTATCTGGACAGACGAAAACAGATTTTGCAATTTTTTTCAACGAAAAAACGCAATATTTTATTTCGTCTCTTATTTAAATAGCCACACGGTTCAAAAAAAAAATTTACATTGTCAGAATCCGGGAGCTGTTGTAGCCTATTCAATAGCAACGGTATGCCACTTTCAAAGCACGGTAAAACATTATCACCGAAATAAAATCTCTCCTGCAAGACGAAGAAAACGAGTGGAATAATTACACTAAGCTCAAATACAACAAAAAAAAGAAAAAAGAAAAGTTGAACTGGAAAAAACATGAATAAGATGTAGGCGAGCATCGACTCACCACAAAAGCAATTACACACCAACCTGTAAGGCATGGATATCGAATATTACTAAACTGGTGGGCCCGCCCCTAGATATCGGAATATTCGACAAGATTCTTGCGAGTGTGAACGCAGTGGCAACATCTCCTTCATCCTCCATACGCTCGGAAGTGCCCGTTGGGAAAAATGGCAGGACAAGTGTGAATGACGAGACAAAAAGCTTTGGCAGAGCGTAGATTACCGACAATTGCTCGAAGATAACTCCTGGAGAATTGAACGAAGCTAGGAAAGCTACGTGTTGACCGCGAACTCCTTGGGCGTTCGATATGAACAGATTCGGAAATCCATCTTCAAATGTCCTGATTATTAATACTATCAAATAAGGCCTCGTTTGGTTGCCAAGATAAGATTAAACAATCTAATAAAAACCCAATTTTTTTTTATTGAAAAAGCTCTCTGAAAAGCGAGATAAGCCGTGATAACATAATATTTCCGGGTCGACTCAAGGAGTTATTCGGTTTACCGAAAGCAAACAAAGTCGAATTATTTAGTTAATCATGGCTAATATCCACAGCCAAACAAGGCCTAAGGCAATTGTACGTACGGAATATTCACTTGTGGCGTTTTTGGATAATCAGTGGATAAAAAAACATTAAATAATAATTTGCAAAATTCCCAAATCTTCGATCGTCAAACAGAACACGATCCAATTTCAACAGCATAAAAGCAACGATTATTACCTCCAACTAATGCTGCGAAGCTCAATTGCGTCGGATTCTGAAGCAATTCTCTCGGCGAGGCATTTCATTTCGGGGCAGTAAAAAAGGCAAACCCTTTTCGAATTCTTGAGCGAAGAATCCATGGAAGAAGACATTTGGACTGAGTTCGGCGGTTTGAGAATGATGTGAATCGGGTCGGTTGAAGAGACGCAGTCAACGGTCCATTTCTGGGGGGAAGAGGTGTTCTTCAGCTCGCAGTGGATTCTGTTCCTGGAATGTATGGGGTTAGGGTTTCGGATTTTGATTTGTGCTTTGGAGGAGGATGAAGGGAGGGAGTGGGGTGGTGAAATGGCCGACATTGGCGGTGGTTTGCGGTGGCGTCCGCCGCGAGAAATGGGGGTTGTTGCAGTCGGTTCGGAGACTGCGGCCTCCGGATTAATTTATTATTATATATACTTTCTGTATCTATCTATATATTTGGAATCAATTGAAAATTGGATTTTGGAATTCGAATATGTAATCCTGATTTTATAATTTCACTCGTAATTTATAAGCCCAATTCTCAATTGTTTTAATTTATGAATTTTAAAATTTTCACCTGCCAAATTTAAAAATGAAAAATTAAATAAATAAAAATCTAAATAATTATGATTGTCTCTTACCTAACTTGCTACAAATAGTGGCAACTTTAAATAACTACTAGAAATTAAATTGTCGCACTACTTCATTTTAATACCGACGATGTTGTTCATAAAGTTTTTGGATTATATCGTATTATAGATTAATTATTCGAAGTTTTTCGTTCAATTATTTTATATTAAACTACTGGATTCGATACATGCGGCTAAGGCAGTTGTTATCAAACATAATTTTAAAAATTGATATGGTCTTTGAATTAATTAGCCATTATGGTTTATATGTTGGAACCAAGGATGTGCTCGTTTTCTGCATTCGAATTTCATTCTTCGATATTTACCTTTTTTCAATTATTTTGGCTTAATTATTTACCTACAACAAACATAATCGTTTTTTTTTGTAACTTTTCGACTGCTTTGTATTGTATATCAACTTTTCAGTCTTGCTATTTCGAGTAGTTTATTTTTTATTTTTTATGATCATATATTTTGTTTTCACGATGAATATCCCGTTGCGATAGTAGTTAAGCTCGAAATTCACAATACAACGATGAATATCCCGTTGGGAAATGTTGTTCAATACCAATTATGTTACATAGACTTGCTACATTTTAGTTGTAAACAAAAGCACTTATAGTGTGTGCCTATAAGTTTCACATGCCTTATTCCAATTTCATGGCGGCGGCAGGCTGTGTTGTGGCGGTGGCGGGGCGGCAGCCTCCTCTCTCAGGCTTACAGCCTCTCCGGCCAGCCCTCTAAATTCTGCGAAACGCTTCCAGCAATATTTATCGGACAGCTTCCTCGGATATTTGCCTCCACAAAACCATGTTGAATCAGTTCTTTCATTACCTTTTGTCAAATATATCAAAAGCAATTTAGTAAATCAAATTAAAGAAAATATCATATCATCAGGATTAATTAATTAATACATATTTATTATTAATTACCTTGAGTAGTAGAAACTGAAATTGTAACCTGGAAAAAATCAAGTACAAAAAAGGCAATCAAGATTGCTGCAAATAACCTGATATTATTATTATCCATTACACCAATATAATCTGGGAACTCACAAATGTGTGTCTATATTAAATAGTAAGAAAAATGGGGGCCTTGGCCCCCCTCCGATTCAAGAGATTAGTGTGAACGTTAATCAAATTAAGTTGACTAATCGATGTGTTAATCGATTATTTTAAACGTCGGCTTGACTCTAATCTTATATTAAGTGGTAATTACTGGATTATATATTAAAGTACAACCAAACACATGCAGTAGAGACAAATGGAAAAATTGTATGATTTCCCAACATGTTTTATATATATTTTTATTTGCTTTGATTAAGTAATTCTAATAGGTGTTTAGATGTGTTAGTTTTGTCGATTTCTAGTTGTTTTACATGTATTATATTTCTTACAACTTAAATAAATGTCCTTTTAATTAGTGCATGCATTTCTCGTATAATAGTTTGCAAATCATACGAGAGATGTAAACCATACTAAGCTAATCGTATGTGACAAACTCCATCTAACGACCGTTGGCAAGAAAATTCGAATCTGAATCAATTGAAACAGATTCACTTGTTCCAACCGCTGCTAGGTCGCGTGACAGCCTGTCATCTTATTTGTTAATAATGTTGTTGCTGTAAAATTTGGTGTAATAGAATAATGTTTAGCTTTATTTTAACAGAAAAAGTCACATTGTTATTGATGGGCCTAGCCCGAATTTGTAAGCTTAAGCCCACTACTATTAATTCATTCAGGCCTAAGTTTTAAAGTATTAACTAAAAGCCCGAAAAGGAATAAGCCCGGCCCAAAAAAGAAATAAAGAAAAAAAAAATATATATATATATATATTGAATTTACAATTAGGCACCCCAAAATGAAAGTAATCGGCGCCATGAATCCAAGTCAATAATGTAAACTGCCCCCCGGTCAGGAAATTTCACGGGCACCACCCTTTATTCTTTTCTCCTAGCTTTTATATCTACCCTAATTCCTTAGCTCACGATTTTCTCGGCTTCTTTTATTTCCACCCTAATTTTTTTTTATTAAATTCACAAACAATATTCACAATTACTCTTCCCTCCTTTCATTTAAAGCCCCCCCTTTTTCCCCTTCTTTCTATTTTATATATATACATACATACATATATATAACTCTCCTTTTTACCTTGACACTTTTCTCATCAAGTGTGTGGAGAATCTAATTCCATATTCTCTACACTAAAGAAGAAAAAAAAGAACAACCCTTTATTTATTTATTTATCTATTTATTTATTTTACCATTATTGAACATAGTATATATACATCTCTGCAAAAAACCTCGTTCTTGGTAAGAACAAAGATAATATTAAAAAAAAAAAAATGGGTGTCTCGGAGAAGATTCATCAAATGGATGGCGGCGGCGTAGTGGAATCTGAAAAGTGGGTTTTCTCCGGAATAGCGGTGATCAGAAGCCCGTTGAAGCCGGTTTTCACAAAACCGGCGGTGGAGAAGAAAGAGCTGCAGGAAGATCAGGATTGTTCCACCACTCCGACGGCGGCGGAATCGAGAATTCCGACAAGGCTGTCTTGCCCGCCGGCGCCAAAGAAGCGGAAGCCTTCCTCGAGATCATCTTCTTGCCATAGAGAGTTTTTCAACCCGCCGGATTTGGACACGCTTTTCGTTCGCCGCACGTGTTGATTAGTACGGAAGCCTAACTAATTAACTGCCGATTGTATTTCTGCTAGAACATAGTTCAACTTACTTTATAACATCCATGTTTGTTCTTTTTCCCTTTTCTTCTTTTTTTTTTTTTTTAATTTTTTGTCTATGTGTAATTTGCTTTGATCATCTGTGTTTTTATTTTTCAGTGACATAATTTAGATATTCTGATTGTAAATGGCTTATGAATAAATAAGATAGCAAATTAACTAGGTTTTCTACTATGGTAATTAATTACGCCCAACCCCTGAGGTAAGGTCAAATTATGAAAAAATCCTTCAATGTTTAATTTGGGTAATTACAACCACCAACCTCAACTATGAATCTTCTTATACGTCCATCCTCGCGGTACCAAATTTAGTGAAATCTTCTAGATTATGTGAAATATACTCCAGTTTGTACTCGTTTAATCTTATTTGAAGGGGTATTTCGTAATTTAACCTTACCTCAAGAGTGGCCGTAATTTAATACTTCTTAATTAGGAAACCAAGTATCCTATCTTGTCTTGCATAAACTTCTAACTGTATAAAAAACATATTATTTATGAATATATTTACCTTAAATATTTAATAATATGTATAATTTCCATGCCTTAAGAACAAAAATATAGCAAACTTGTTTCAAAATCCATTTTGATTTTCTTTCTCCTCAATTTCATGATCTTGACTTTACACTGTATATTAAGGACTGTATACATATGCATATATGTGTATCTATATATGAGAGTGAGATATATATATACATGCACATGCACATGCAATTAGTGAAGAAAAGTTGTCAAACCATTTGAAAGAAAAGCAAACTCGAGAAGCAATTTATTCATGTTAATTATTATCTTTTTAATTATCTTGAACCCTATTTTTTTAATTATTAATTGAAAATATAATATATTAATGCCGGCCACCAAACAATGACTCTCCACCCGCCTAGGACGCCTTACAATAGTGGGAAGGTTCTGTGTAATAGAAAAAAATGCTTCCTTTTTTTATGAGAAAAAAGTGTGGGCAAAAGGACAATTTACAAAAGTCATGATTGGTAAGTGGATTAGAATCCTATGCTTTTGTGGAGATATATTATATTTTCATTTCAATTTATATTATTATTATATATATATATATTACCACTAGTGGAATATATGCAGTTTTTATATACACTTTTATAGGTATATGCTATGTAGTACAAACACGGAAACGGTGATAGGGGAAACAGGAAAATGGATACGAAACAACGACCTGTCTCAAAGACGTGGATATGGGAGCTCGGGGAAAATATGTAAATATTAAAAGTAAAAGGGTGTGTTTATAAATCTGCTATATAAACATATATAAGATTTTATTTATGTATTGGTTATTTTTATATATTTTCATAAAAACATATTCAAAATAAGTATTATTATCAACTATTAATTTACAATATTTGAAAATTCACTACTCAAATATGTTTCTAACTTTTTATAAATTGCAAAATGATTCTTGAGGTCTGCTACATGTGTCCTCAAGTGTCGGATACGGAATATATTCGTAACACGAATACGTTAAAAAGATGAATTGCATATAATATTTTATTCATTCTAAGTGTTAATTAGATAGTGACAAGATCATGCCTAAATTTGTTACTTTTAATTAGATTATGGAGATGTGAAATCCCAAAAGCTGCAAATATTAACTTGAGCAATTATTCTTTCCAATTAATGTCGAGTTCACCTAATTATCTAAAAGATTATTAATTTTTCAGAAAAAATAAAATAAAATAATTGTTCTTGGGATCGGAGCTTAAATAGTAAAAAATAAGCAAATAAAAGTTCACCACGTATGTAATATAATAGACCACAAGTTTATTCACTTGGCATTTAGTGTTTCTAAAGCTTCAATAATTGGAGACACATCACATGAGAGGGAGCTATAAAAATATTGCTTACAATCCGTACACGAATAATTATATTTTATTATTATTATTTTACTTTTTTTTCAATGTTGTTCTTAGTGCGTGACCATTTGGAATTGTAATTAAATATAATTTCAAGAATTATATAATTATATATTGACTAACTAATTATCCAAAACTTTGAACAGCGAATTTCAACTAATAATTCAGTGTTGATCTAATAATTTATTACGATTTACTACTTAGAAAGATAAATGAAATTAATCAATTTTCGACTTGAAATTTCGGTTGTCATGATTTTTTATCTTGTTTTTACCATGGGTTGGAATTTTCAATTTCCGTCGATTTCAGTCCGAAATTTTCCGATTTTTGAACAATATTTTTCAACTCGAATTCCGAAATTTTGACTTCTGAGTTTTTTTTTTTGAAATTATTTGTATCGGAATTGGAATATATATGATATTTCACTTTTCGATCCGATTTAAGTTCAGATTTTTTTCGAATTATACAATTAAAATACCAATATTGTTGTGTATTTTATATTTAAGGTGAGCAAAAAGTGGAATATTCCGAATTTCGATCCAAAATTTTACGATTTTCGAATAAGTTTTTTCGTTTCAGCTTCCGAAATCCCATTTTTTCGATTTTTTCAAAACAAAATTGAAACTAGTTTTCAACTTTCAAAAATATCATTTTTTTTTTCTTTCAAAAGGGGCTTATTTCGGTCCGATTTGTCCAATTTACGCCCCTAGTTTTAAGACATGGAATCATGTGAATTTTTTACACAAACTTTTATGACTGGAAACTCCATTGCAGAATGTGACAAGTCCTCTTTGTTTTTGGATCAACCAACGATAAGACAAGAGATTCAATAGGATTAATATCAATTATTTAATTTTATATATTATTTTTTTTGCTGGATAAGTCTGAAGATAGGTTGACAAGATAGTACACTACTGAAAGTAGACAATGAAAATCAAATCCATAAAATAAATTTGGCAATAAAAAAAAACACTAGCTTATTATGACACTTTTTTTGGACAATACATTACAAAAAGTTTTAGTTTTTCAATACAATTTGTCTTCCTATATAAGTATAAGCAAATAAAGTGTGACACTAATATCTATAATCTATAATCTATAATTTATAATCTATAAAGCATGAAAAGGTTGCTAGGTATATATATGAGCATTTTGAGTAGGAATAACATAATTCATAAAGGCAATTGGTCGATTTACCGATTTCAAACGTTTAGTTTATTTATTCGAGTGTGTATGTAGACAACCACAATCTCGAAGATGTGCGTACACATAATCACTCAAAACGTCTATTTCAAGCACACAAAGCTCGCCAACTCACCAAACCAACCCAGTTCTCATGTGAGAAGATTTTAGGGTTTTCGATTAGGTTTAGGTCATTATATGTGTCTTAACATCCTCCATTCTGCATACATTGTATTTACAGGACTCAGGTCAAGTATAGCCGGCGAAGGCAATACCACTTAGTCAAAGTCAGCCGCGTATTATGGCATTTGACCCCTCTGGTTTGATAGAGTCTTCATGTAGTACAAATGAAGAAAACAAAACAAGGGGCGGCGAAATGTCATGATTAGTGAGCGATTGAAGTGTCATGATTACACAACACAGATCAACGGACGAGATCAGTTATTATTCCAAACTTGGGTTTTCATAAGAACCCCATCGGGCCTCTCTAGTGGTGGGGAATGGGCTTTCTGGCCCGTCACACCATTTGGGCCAAAAACTATTCAAGAATGAGATTTATATTAGTTTAATGAGTCAATTGCATTTTCATATGAATTGATTTTTGAAACCCCATTAGGCCCAATCTTGAATCAATATAGTCCACAAGGCCCGGACCAAGTTAATATTTCTTCAATATTAAAAGCTATTAAAAAAGCAAATTATTTAGAGCCCAAAATGAAATTCAAAGATCGTTCACTCGATTTGAGATGCTAAACCTGGTGAAAAGTATCGGATAATTTCGCATAAAAAATCTATATAAATAACTATCAACTAAGCATACGTAAACATGATTACATGAACAGAATTAGTCGTTGTATTTCATCATGAAGGTGCGATAGATAGCTCGAGAATTGTCTCAAGATAAATTACTATTATTAGAAATTAACAAAATTGTTAACAAAATTAATTAGTCAACTTATGGGGGTTAGCCTTTAGGTCAGTGAAATTTAACTATTATTAAAATCCATTGACTAAAAAGAATTAGTAAAAGTTTGTCTCTATCTTATTTTTATTTAATTTCTACGCACAAGTGACGGAAGTTTTTTGTTCACCATTTCACTTGTATGCATACTAAACGCGTGGTCCGTCTAATTTGACGGTGACGGTGACGGTGACGGTGACGCCACCTAAGCCCTTCCGCCGCTCGACGTCGGCGGCAATTAACACCGCCGCATTCATTCATCGGCATCGCCGCCACCGATGAAGCAGAAAACATGGCCGTGCAAATCGGACAGCCTCCACTTTTCAGCCATCCCGTTCCTCAGAAAACCGAGTGGCGATTCTCCCTCCTCTGCTTTCACAAAACCCGCCAAAACCCACCTCTCATTCTTCAATTCCTCCCGGAGAGCCGCTCCGCCGGCGACGTCGGCGTCGGCGTTCCCCTACTCGTGCTCCGATTTGTCCGCGCTACCGTACGACGTCATTTCGAGAATCGCGGCGTCCTTCTCGATGCCCAACCTGATGGCGGCTTCGCTCGTCTGCAGGGCGTGGGCGGACGCGCTGAAACCCTTGCGTGAGGCGATGGTTTTCCTCAAATGGGGGAAGAGGTTCAAGCACGGCCGCGGTGGAATGAAGGCGAATTTGAGCAAGGCTCTGGATTCCTTTCTGAAGGGGGCGGCGCGTGGGTCCACGCTCGCGATGGTAGATGCGGGTTTGATCTACTGGGAAATGGGGAAAAGGGAGGAAGGAATCCTCTGGTACCGGAGGGCGGCTGAGCTCGGCGATCCCTCCGGACAGTGTAATTTAGCTATTTCATGTTTACAAGGTATTCGCGTTATTTACATCGTTGTTCGAATCGATTATTTCTGCAATAGTATAATTTGGATTATCATCCCAACTGTTTCTGTTAAAATTTCCTGAAAATGCATTCATATGTTCAAATTAGGTTTCGGTTTCGGTGTTTATAATGATTGGCATTTACAAAAAAAAAAAAATGCAGTCGAATTTTAAATTCTTGATCAAGGATCATATACGTATACCAATGCTTGTATAAATATTGCAGCTAATCCTTCAAACACCAAAGAAGCACTCGAATGGTTGTACCGGGCTTCTTTCACGGGCCATGTTCGTGCTCAATACCAACTTGCTCTTTGTTTACATCAAGGTCGAGTTACCGGACAAAGCCTCCAAGAAGCGGTACAAATATAACCTTAGATTAAATTAAGATATATCTTTTTTTTATCAATCGAGGCAATTTCTTTTGTTCCTTAATCTCGATATCAAATTTCTACATTTTGTGGTCCTAGTTTTATCTGATTATGGCATGAACAGCAGTTACATGATTGCCATTTAACTTAACATTAAAAGAGTGCTTCGTGTTTTTTTTTTTTTCTTTTATTTGGACAGGCTCGTTGGTACCTAAGAGCTGCCGAAGGAGGATATGTTCGTGCAATGTATAATACATCTCTATGCTATTTAATGGGTGAAGGTTTGGTACAGTCTCACAGGCTAGCAAGAAAATGGATGAAACGAGCAGCCGATCATGGCCATAGCAAAGCTCAGTTCGAACACGGGCTTGGTCTTTTTTCAGTATGTAATGCAAAACCCTATAATTTATTTTTTTTGTATAAAAAAGAAACGGTTTTTTCGTACATGAAAATTAGGGTTATCGACTAATTTGTTGCGAAAATAACAATTGATAACAGGAAGGAGATATGATGAAGGCTGTGGTGTACTTGGAGCTGGCAACTAGGGCTGGAGAAAGAGCTGCTGCTCATGTTAAAAATGTTATACTTCAGCAATTATCGGCTACTTCTCGAGATAGAGCTATACTTTTAGCTGACACCTGGCGGGCTTTGCCTTCTTCCCGATAAGTCTTGTTCCGACTATTTGTTTGCTAGTTGCTCTGCCCTTTTCGCCCGTTTTTTTTTTTTTTTCTGGATAAGTTATTTAGCTTTGTCTGTGAAATAAAGATACTGGAATATATACATGTATAAGTTTTACAGAATAAATTGTGAATGTAAATATAGTGATTTCACTTCCATCGAATCGTTTCGGATGTGTTGGTAACAGCTTGCTTCTTGTATTATTTAGTATTTACTCAGCATCTATTATATAGCATTTTCCCGGACATTTTTAGGGTTGGATATCGGACGGATTGGATTGGAATTAGCACTTCCCGAAAATTTTCAAATTTTTTCGGGAGTCGTTAATTCCAATTTGGTTCAAAATTTTTGGAAAAATCTAAAATCGAAATTTCATAAATTGGAATTAGAAAAGGTTGGAAGTGTATAATTTTCAGAATTATACTTGAAAATTAAAATTGGATCGAAAATCTGAATCTCGTATATGTTCCAAATTTGTTAATCAGTAACAATGCATTATTTTCTGATTCTTTCAAATTCTCCGATTTGAGATAAAAATACAACTCGTACAACAAATACAACCGATTCTCGTTCGGACAAACATCATCAAATACCAAACATAGCTAATGAATGACCATGTTCACATCACTATCTCAACAATGTGTATACATCCAAACCAATCCCACGCAGGGCTAAAACGGTATTTGCGCGATCATACCGGAGTTCTGATGAAAAACGCTCAAATGATAAATCGCCTGAGGAATCAACTCCCTCAACTCCAAATGTTGAACAACAAACAAACGGTCCAACCCTTCAAACGCATTCAAAACTCCCGCCCTTTCCAACTCCTCGCTCTTCCCCGCGTGAATCGCAAGATAACACGTAAGTATTAATCCGTGCAATCGGGCCCTTTCATTCCCCTTCAACAATCTCACAAGTGGCGGGACCCCCTTAAACTCGATAATATTCTTACAATGCTCCACGCAGAGAAAATTGTCCGAACAAGCGAATTTTGTAAGCGCCACAGCAGCTTCAGCCGCCACTTCTTGATTCCTGTGACCGAGAAGCTCCACCAAGGGACACACAACCCTCGTTTCTCTAGCGGGGAACGTTCTTGCTAAAGAACCTATTGCAGTTACAGCAGCTAGTTGCAACATAGGATCTTCGTCTGAATCTTTCATAACCCTAAGTAGCTGGTCAACTACAGCTTTCGCCGGAGGAGAATTCGTCTTGAAAGTTGCTCTTCGGAGATCAGGGTTCGATTCTGCTGCTGCGGTTATTTCCATTATCGTCATCAAGCAGTTTCGTTGCAGTTCGCCTTCTTCTGCTTCGACTAGCTTAGCTAAACAGAGCAACCCCTTTGTGTCGGTAATTCTCTTGCTATTTGGCACGCTCCATTTAGCGAGCATCCACAATGCCTTTGCGCAGCTGATTTTGAGCTCGAGTTTCAGCTCAGGTTTTTCGTGTTCTCTCTCTTTTCGATGACTCAGCCCTTTGCAGCTTCCTTCCGCGTAATGTATGGATAAATTGGAAGAACCCGATCCCGATTTGAATAAACTTTTCTTCTCCAACTCCATGTTGATTTGGACGAGGGAGTGGATGCTTTGCTTTTCGGGTTTGACTTTCGGTTCGTCCACGAATAAATCGAAGGATAGTAACGTGACGAGCGGTCGGATTATGTTTTCTCTAGCAAAATCCTCTTTGGCGATAGGGGAGTGCTCGGCCATCTTCGCGACTAAATTAGCGACGGTTATTTGGACCTTCATTGCCGAATTGCCGAGGACTTGAACGATTATTGGAATGCCCGATTCGTCGATTAGGGTTTGGATTCGTTCTTGGTCGTTGGCTAAGTTGAAGAGTGCGGAGGAGGCGGCGATTTGGGCTTCTTGTGAAGAGTGGTCTTTTAGTAATTTCAGCAGCGGAGAAACGCCGCCTTCGTCGACGATGATCTGCTTGTTTCGGTCGTTATCTTTTGCTAACGAAGCTAATTCGTTTGCGGCTTCGATTCTGTCTTGCAATTGGCCCATGTGTAATGAAGCGATGAAAGACCAGACCCACGAGATTATAGGGTCGTTGCTAGCAATTGGGGGTAGGGTTAGGACGATACCTCCGGCGGCGTCGAAGATGGTGAGGACCCACTTCATGTCGGCGACGGAGGAGTCAAGGATCGCGAGCAGCTTCCGGAAGTCCGCGGCGGAGACGATCGTCACGACGCGGCGGAGGATGCTGCGCCGCCGGCATTTTTTGACTAGGGTTAGGGATTTCTCGAGGTTTCTGGAGGCCTCGGCGGCGATGCGGCGGAGGGGGCGGTCGTAGAAGGCGTTGCCGGCGGAGGTGGACGGGGCGAGGCGGACGGCGGTGCGGAGCTTCTGGCAGAGACGGTCGACCTGCTTTCCGACCTCGGCGCACTCGAACTTGAAGGACTCCGCCTCCTTCACGGCGGCGTTGATTTGGTCGGAGAGTAGGATTGGGAACGACAGAACCTCCTCGATTCTCTTCTCCAGCTGCTGCTTCTGCTCGATTGCTCTCTGCTTTTGGGGGTGTAGCTTTTTAGTAATAACTGACGGCGTTACTGCAGAAGATGAGGGTTTCGCCGCCATTGTTGTGGTGGATCATGAAAATGGGGGAAAATAATTATTCCGAGATTTTTTTTTTATTTTTTGTGAGGTTCGGACAAATTAAAGGTGAAATCTTTTTTTTTCTTGTGTGTCACACTCACAGGTTGGAGAAAGTAAACAATTGTTTAAATTTTAATTGTCTGATTATATTCTTCTCTGCATGTCTGTTCTCTAATTTTATTTTTCATAATTTAAATAAATATATATATAGATTATAAATTAAGTTATTATTTCATAATTTTAAAAAAGAATTAACAAGAAATAGGAAAAAAAAAATATATCAAAATCTTTTTACTAGGAGGAGTATTAAAAGTTAAAACAAGTTGTAAGAATTTTACTTGCAGGTATATTTAAAGCATAATCCTAAACCCCCACTGATTTAGCCAAAAAAAAATATTCTTTATACTAAACTAATGAATTGTATTTTTTTTTTTATATAATTAAATAATGAATTGTTCTTTTTTCTTTTCTTTTTTATTTATTTATATTATATAGAATTAATGAACTGTTTTGGTTGGACTGATATGAGAGAGATAGTTGCTTGTGACATAGATTTCAGTAAAATAATTGAAGTAGTCAAGTGGGTTTTATTTTTCTTTTTATTCTTTTTAGATATTATTAATAATTTGACTAAGCTTATAAGTTGTTAAAAAAAGCTTAAGAGCTTATAAGATATTTAACAACTTATAAGATCTTTTTAGTTTAAGTGTTTGTTAATTGTTTTTAAAAGATCTTATAATTTGGCTAAGTTTTAAGCTGTTAGAGAGCAAGTAAAATATTTTTTTAAAAAGTACTTATATCCCACTTTTTATTTAACAACTTATAATGAGTAACTATAGTTTATAAGATCGTTATTCAAACTCTCTAAAGTCTAAACTTAATTCTAATAATAAAACGTAACAACTTATATATCAAACAGCTTATCAGCTCTTAAAAGAACTTATCAATTGTTAGAGATTATCAACTATTTAAAATAAACTTAGTTAAACGAGATGTAACATGAAATTTACAATTAGGTTGGTTTGTCTTCTTTTATAAGCTACAAAATCAATAGAAAATAAATAAATAAACATATGCAATAATTAGTGAAAACTCTAAATTGATATATGATGTTACATCAACTTTGTTTATTAGATTGAAAAATGAATAAAGGAGATATTTTTGTTATTTATTTCTTTATTTGAGAGGGACTTGACGAGGTTAGTACGATTGAAAGTCAAATTTAATCACGAGAAAAAGTTTCCTTTACTTTGAAATTAATTACACAGCACTCCATTCAGATGGATATTTTTTTTTTATTTTTCCTTTAAATATGAAAATGCCATGTTAATTTCCAGATACTCCTTGTTTTATTTTATTATTAATTAATTTATATATATCAGACCAGAAGTAGAGTGAATTAATTTTGAAAAACTAGAAGATAGGAGAAGAAAAAATTATATGATGTTTTTTTTTTTTGAAATAATTTGAATTTCATGTAGATTAAATAATAAAAATTGGTTGGACTAAATAAATATATAGATATTATACAGTTTATTTTTTTTCAATTGGGAATGGACTCGCCTATGATTTTGAGTCAAATTCGTAACTTACTTATCAAACTTGTTATCTTCGTTTATTATTTTTCTTTCGGGATGTGATAAAAATTGTTCGAGCTTTAATAATACCGTTTCGACTTCAAACGTGATTTCGATCATTTTTTATTCCAAATTTTGCAAAACCCGATAAATAAGATTTGTAGTATTCTGAGTTAGTTTTCTAATCCAACTTGAAGGACCAAAATTGGATGTCGAACGAGAAAGATATACATAAATCAATGGATACTGCCCACAACTTTGAGGTATCTAAAATTCAAAATGTGACTCATTCATGCATAACTTTGTCACACGACATCAAATCTAGCGGATTTAAGTTGAATTAGAAAACTAACCCAAAGGACTACAGTTTTCGTGTTTCGAACTTTGCCAAAATCAGAATAAAAATATGTCAAAATCAGGTTCGAAATCAAAACGGTATTAGTAAAATTGAAATGGCATTTAACATTTCAGTTTTCTTTATTCGTTTTAACTAAAAACAATTATTTTATTTTTTTATGTAAAATTAAATTATTAAAAATAATAGGAGCACAATACAAAGATAATATTTTATATATACATACATATATAGTAATGCAATGACCATCTGTGGCCCTACACGTGGCAACTGCTACCGACACTTTGATTCTGATTGGGAAAGATCTCCGTAAATTCCATCCCACTGAAATAGCGGAAGCATTTTCTGAAAACACCATGACCGATGGTGGCGGCTCGCATCTTATCTCCGCCGTATGCGGTGGCGACGATGATCAAGAATCCTCTTCCGCCCTACTGTCTCATACCCAACTAGAAAGAAATAAAGAAGAAGAAGACGATATTGATAAGCCTATCAACGGGATCGCCGACTTCGCCGGAATATTCCTTACCGAGTCAAAGAAGCTATGGTACCTCGCCGCTCCGGCAATCTTCACCTCCTTCTGCCAGTACGGCCTCATCACCATCACCCAAATCTTCGCCGGCCACCTCGGCACCACCCAACTAGCCGCCGTCTCCGTACAAAACTCCATCATTTCCGGCTTCCCCTTCGGCATGATGGTATATATATACATACGTTGACTATATATACTTATATATTAATATAAGGTAAGTTACAACCACTCCCTGAAATATGGTCAAACTACAAAAAAATCACTCTTGTTTGGATAATTATAACCATCACCTTCAACTATAAATCTTCTTACACGTTCATTCCTGCAATGTCAAATTTAGTGAAATCTTCTAGATTGTATGGAATATTCTCAATTTTGTACACGTTTTATCATATTCGAGCTCCACATTTTAAAGCAAGATCATCATAAAATGGTGTTTTTGGGCTTGTATATATCAGATTATGGTGCGTCAGAAACTATATTTTTGTACAAAACGAGTACAAACTAGAGAACATTCCACGAATCTAAAAGATTATGTTAAATTTGACGTCAAAAGGATAGACGTGCAAGAAGATTCATAGTTTAGAGAGGGTAGTTATAATTATCCAAATATGATGGGGGGTTTTCGTAATTTCATCATACCTCAGGAGTTGGTTGTAATTTATCCTATATTAATAATTATATCATATATTGTTGCCTGAATTCCGATGAAAATAATGATTTTATTTATTTATTTTTCTGACACAAGTATGGAATGTCGAGTGCACTGGAAACATACTGTGGGCAAGCATACGGAGCAAACCAGCACGAATTACTAGGGATCTACATGCAAAAATCATGGATTATCCTAACTTCCATGGCGGTTGCAGCACTTCCTCTCTTCATATTCGCCGCCCCAGTTCTCCAATTTCTCGGACAAACGGAATCAATATCAACCGCCGCGGGGAATTTCTCTCTGTGGATGATCCCACAGCAGTTCGCGTACGCCCTAATGCTCCCGTCCACCAAGTTCTTGCTTGCTCAGAGCAAAACCCTAGCCATTGCTGTAATAGCTGCACTCGCGCTTTGCCTTCACGCGCTTTTCAGCTGGCTATTGATTACGTATCTTGGATGGGGACTCGTCGGTGGGGCCATTCTACTCGACGGCGCGTGGTGGTTCATCGCCGTCGCTCAGTTCTTGTACATCGTGGCTGGCTACTGTGGTGAAACTTGGTCCGGTTTTTCGTGGGTCGCTTTCCGAGATTTGTGGAGCTTTTGTAAGATTTCTGTTGCCTCTGCTGTCATGATGTGGTAATTAATCTCTCTCTCTCTCTCTCTCTCTCTCTCTCTCTCTCTCTCTCTCTCTCTCTCTCTCTCTCTCTCTCTTGTATAAATATATTGATCTGTTTTAAAAAACACTGAAGCTTGGAAGTATGGTATGTTATGGCTCTGACTCTGTTTGCTGGATTCTTGGAAGATGCTGAGGTTTCAATTGATGCATTGTCCACACGGTGAGTTATATATACATATATATATATATATATATATATATATATATATATATATATATATATATATATATATATATATATATATATATATATATATATATATATTGCATTAATCTCGGACAATAATAATGTTTAGGTGTGGAAATCGAATAGGGACTGGTATATTCCGAAAAACAAAATATTGAAACGGAGTTTTCGAATTCCGCCAATTCCATTTATGAAATTGGAATTAGAAAACTTGATCCAAAATTGGAATCGGCCGAATTCGGAGTTTTCACCTTTTTAGTCACATATAATGTAGAATATTATACACAACAATGTTGATATTATACGTGTAATTTTCGAGAAAATATCAAAATGTATTCCAATTATAATCCAAAAAAAAAATCTAAAAAAGCGGGAAAGAAAATATAATTTCCAAAATCGAAAAAATTCAGATTGTATTTGGTATCGGCGGATTCGGAAATTCCGTTGGCTAAGGTTTGTATTTACGGTGCCACATCATGACAACAAGCAAATTTTATTGCAGCATAAACATACTAGGTTGGGCATGCACAGTCGCTATTGGATTGAACGTCGCCTCAAGGTTTAATTTGAACACGGAAATTTGTTTTTCTTTTTCGTTTTCCGGAGAAAATTTTATTAATATTTTTAAATTGATTTCTTGTAAGTGAAGTGTGAGAGTGTCGAACGAGCTAGGCTCACGGCACCCGAAAAAGGCGAGATTGTCGGTGATAGTAAGCGGGTCCACTTCACTAATCATAGGCCTAATCTTCAGCCTTGTTCTCATAGTTTCTAGAAACAAGTACCCCGCAATATTTTCCGGCAGTTCGGAAGTTAGGCGTCTCGTTGAAAAACTCACACCGTTACTTGGGATTAGCATAGTCTTAACAAATGTTCAGTATAATCTCTCAGGTACTTAATTAATTAATCTTTAAATGCATATTAATTAAAGTGATGTAATTAGCTGTAATACGCAAATTTGTCAGGAGTGGCAATCGGGGCAGGGTGGCAAGTTTCGGTTGCGTATATGAGCAGCGGATGCTATTTTTTATTTGGTGTTCCGTTTGGTGTTTTGATGGCGTACAAGTTTCAAATGGGAGTCCAGGTGATTTTTTCGACACGATATATATAACTCTTTTTTATGGAATTTCGATTTTCGATTTTTCGATTTTCAGGGGATTTGGTATGGAATGGTGTTGGGATTAGCGCTGCAGACTTTTTTCTTGCTATGGATGATACGTATCGCAAACTGGAACAAAGAGGTAAGAATTTAATTTATTACACGAGCAAATATAGTTGCGAAAGCAAAAAGAATCTGATCCGATTTTTATTTTTTTTCGTGTTCTTGTTGCAGTCTTATGCAGCTGAAGAGAGATTACGACAGTGCCGAGGCGAAACATGTCCGGAAAACGAGACCGGTTAAAAAGGAAAAAAAAACATATTAAAAAGTAAATAATTAAGGGGCAAAATAGATGTTTTGTATGTTTGATCTTCCGAAAAAAACTCTGTTTTTAACGGAGGCGGAGGAATCAAGAAAATCGAAAAATATTTGGATTAATTAAATTCTCTATCAGCTGGAATACAGCTAAAAAACAATAAAGCCCTACAATGAAACAACAAAAAAAACAAAAGAAATGGATTTCTTTTTAGCCCGAGTTAAAAATTAAAATCTCGAAGTTATTACACAGCTGTCACAGCATAGCTCCGTAAGAAATGATGTGGTCGTGTTTCGGATCAAGTACTACTCCGGTGCCAGAAAATGCGTCAAAATCGAGAAACGAAGCTGTTTCGTTTAGTGTGAGCGCTCAGTTAAAGGATAGTACGGTTAGAATAGTGCATGCAGGTGGTCGAGTTGAAATGTACCACGAGGCGATTCCTGCTTCTAGAATGATCCGGAAGTATCCAGGTACGTTTGTGGCGAGGCCTAGTGTGTTCAAGCGGCCCCACGAGTCACTTTTATCGGCCGACGATGTGTTGTTGCCTGGTAATAAGTATTTTATTATTCGGTCGACGACAGTGGAGAAGTTGAAGCGTAGGCATGAACGAAAATCGAGAGGCGATTGCGATGAGATTGAGGAAGTGTCTGTTTGTTCTTCGGGGGAGTTTTTTGTGCCCGAGGAGAATTGGTCGGTTTTACGGAAACATGCGAAAGGGAAAGGGAAAGAGAAGAGACAATTTGTGCCTCCGATTCAGAGGCCTCGGATTTGGAGGGAACACGAGTGGGAGCCGAGTTTGAATTCAATTCAAGAGGTTTCTCCGTGATTACGAGAAATGTTTTCTTTGATTCTTCGGTCCCTTTTTTTCATGGCTTTAATTGGGAATCCGGTTAATATTTTGTTCTTCGTTTTTTTTCCCTCCCTTTTTAGTATTGGAATTTTGCTTTAACTTTGAGATTTTTATGTTTAAATTTTGTGTTTTGCATTTTCTTGATGATGATGCTCCTCGGGGATTTTGTTCTTACGAAAAAATGGATCGCGTTGTTTTGTATGCCTATAAAATCTATTAGTTGTGTTGAGACAGATTACTTTTTAATACATTAATAGTTGTAACCAGGTGCGGAACCAGGATCAAAATGTATGGGAGCTAACTAATATTTTGGAGTTCGGGGCAGCGCCCCGAAAAAAAATTATAGAGAAAAAACAAAACATAATAGGTTAAGACACATATTTACAAAAACTTTGGGGGGCCAAAAGTAATATTAAAAAAATACAATACCAAATAGCTAATTTTTTTTTTCTTGGGGGGTCATCAGCCCCCCAAGCCCCTTCCATGTACCGCCCCTGGTTGTAACTATAATTCTTGTATGTATACATAAATAAACTACTAAAAGCATAATAAATAACACCCAAAAAAAAAAATTGTCGGGCAAAGAATGGTCTAGCGGTTGGAGCAAGTAAGCATGTTTTAATTTAGTTAGGTTTGAATATGCTTGCCAACGGTCGCTAAGTCGAGTTTCTGAGGTTGAGAAACTTTATGTATGCACGAAATTCACCACTATAACAATTTGGATAAATTACACCTACACCCCTAAAGTATGCTAAAATAACTTTAAGTAATTAGAGTCACCCTTGAAACAATTACCGGAGCTAAGATTTCATGTCCTGGAGATGGATATGCAATATATTTGGTTTCAAACAATGTTTTAGGGGGTGATTGTAATTACCGATACTATAGAAACCTTAAAGTTAATTTAGCATACAGCAGGGGTGTAGGTATAATTTACCATAACAAGTTTTCATCGAATTGTATTTGTGCTTAGGCTTTAAAAATAAAAGTGTATTGGGCTTAACATATATAGATCAGCCCATATCTGGTATAGGCTGCCGAATTATGGGCGAGGTTTAAAAAATTAATTCAAAAATCTATAGTCACTAATGCGAACTCATTCCATTTCTATAAATAAATAAATAAAATGATTTACTAATTTAAATAATTGTATTTCCCAACTATGTAACAAACAAAAAAAAAATTCTCCTTCAAAAAATAAATAAATTTGTACTTGGGAATATTCGGGAATATTTTTGTCAACATTCAATCAAATAACTTCGATCGAGTCGGCCCATCCTTATTACGGCAACACTGGAAAATTTCTCTGAAGTCTGAAACGGTACAGTTTCATACTGGTCCATAACATACGCTACCGGCCCTTCAAAATATCAGGAACGCCAGCCAATGCAGGTCCGACACGTTTCCCTATTTACATTAGGGTTTACGCTTCAAAGTCCAAGCTCTAATTACTTTGATTTTGAATAATGTAGTAGTTTAGTTGTAATTAATCATCAATAATGTAGTTGTTTAGAAGACTTTGATATTACGATAAATTAATATTTCATTAAATTAATAGAATTTAACTGATCTTAATTGTATTCCTCCATCTATTCCACAATACATATCTTTTGATAATTTCTTTTGTTCCATATTATATACTACCTTACATTTCCAAATATACCCTTATTATATATTAAACACTATTTCTGCATTAATAGTAAACAGATGTATTTTAGAAACAAAGGTCTTTTGGTCCATCGATAGTTATTATACCCTTATTATCTCTCAAACATTATCTCTGTATTAATTAGTAAATTAAAGTATTTTAGCAAACAGAGGTATTTTGGGGGATCAATAGTTATTTTCCTAAAATCAAGATATACTTATTGGATTCTTAAAACTTGTGTCTAGATTTTCTCAAAAAAAACAAAAAAAAAAACTTGTGTCTAAGATAAAAAACAATACGTATTTAAAAATGAAGAGAGTAATTTATAGAGATTTAACTGTATATTATTTTCAATTTATTCTTTTTTTTCTTTTTTTTAGTCAACGATAATAAAACTTAAGTGTATCATCTTATCAATATATCTTCAGGTAAAATTCTCTATCAAATGCAGCCAAAAATAAATAAATAAATATGTGGTGCTCATGTGTAGAATATTGTTTGATGAGTCAGAAATGATGAGTGATGAGTCATCATTTTTGTGATTTATATTCTTACCCAACAATTTTACTAAATTCATATGGTTTCTATAATATATGTTCCTTTCACAGCATCTTGATTCCCTACATTTTGGGGGTTTTGAAAAGGATTGTAATTCTTCTCTTTTTCCCTTTTATATTTTCTCCACATTTTATTTACTTCTCATAAAAAAATAATTAATTTAATTCGTAAAAATTGTAGAAAAAAATAAAAAAGAAAGATATTTACAAAAATGCCATTAGTATTACTTAGAGTTGCCCGAGCTACCATTAATTCCTATCGTACGCACAAGCACTATGATTATGAACATGCCCACAATTTTATTACTTACTTATGTGTAAATACATAATTTGTTAACCGTAAACAGTATTCATGTTTCTTACGACAATTATTCTCGACACGTAAAAACGCGTTTATTAAAAATCGTACTTAGCATGAGCCCTACCAGAGCCAAAAGTACAAAGTTTTGTTTTTAATATTTCACACGTCTGAGATATTTTTTGAGGTCGGCAATTTAAATCGCATATTTCTTGTTTGTTCCTTAAATTATGTCGGCTTTTTTTATTTTTATTTTTTAAACATTTATTTACATTTTTATCTCATATTATCTTATGTGAGGTCAGAATTTGGGCCTCACATTTTGTGTTTAAAATAAAAATAAAAAAAGTCTTAATCATAATCACTTTATTCATTAGTTGGAAAATCTATTATCTATATATATTGAAACCTATCTAAAACTATAAGCTAAATAATAATCAAGATGCAAGTGGATTGTGTGTTGTTCAAGGTGCATGAACAAGTTTGTTCCAGAAATATAACAACATCTTACATTCTTTTTTGGGCATATTATGACCATTATGTCAGATAAAATTAAATTACGCGCAACCCCTGTTATTTGAATAATGACAATTACCCCCTAAATTCTATATTTCTTACGGAAAAAAATTCTTTATTCAATAGGTAAATTAGACACTTTAAGAGTCAACGTGTAAGAGAATACATAATTGAGGGATGGTTGTAATCACCTAAAAAGAGGGGATTTTTTCGTAACTTAACTTACTACTGGCTTTTCGGATACTAACACAGCAAATTTCAAAAACTACATAATCTTAAAAATAGTTTTCATGTTAAAATTCAATCAAAGTTGGCTAATCAAATTCCAATTTTCCAAGGGAATTTGATTAAATTATTATAAGAACATGCATACATGATGCATGGTTCTCCATTAATAAGAATTCCAAATTGACATGCATGCATTATTCTTTCTCCATTCGATTTATTCAGAAGGATAAGGTGATAATGGTGGATATGCCCCCCACCCCCACCCCAATGTTATTGTACATACGTCTTGCGGTGTGCTATCCTACGTTGTAGTGACTGGGAGAGCATGGTTGTGGGCAGTCTACCATGCATTGGACCTTGCTTGGATCAGTTGACACTCCCTTGTCACTGATTATATGACC
>NW_012194859.1:788081-808553 GCF_000504015.1 Erythranthe guttata
ACTTTCGTTTGTTGGTTATATCACTAATTATTCTAAAATGAAACTCCCATCAATTCATGTTGATGATCCAAGTGGAGGAAAGTTGTATGAACAAACTTAGTCAGTCCGTGAAATTATTATATATTTATGGATAAATAGCCACTTAACCCCCTGTACTTTTAATATAAACACATGACCCCTGTAGTTTGAACTTTGTACAAATGACGCCCTTGTACTTTTCATATAAGCACATAACCCTCCTATATTGAAAGTACAAGGGGTCATGTGCAAAAAGTTCAAAACCACCGGGACGGTAAGTGCTATTGCCCTATATATATATATATATATATATATATATATATATATATATATATATATACTTTTTTTTTACTAATTATTTATTATTGATTATTGGTTGTTTTAAAATTATGGGCAGCTTCTATGAACAAACAAAGACTGAAGAACTGAAAGAAAGAAGATGAAAACCGTAAGCTACAACGGAGCGTGGCGATTGCTGGTTCAGGGCATGTATAAGTCGCACTTTACATCGGACAAAAGAAATTTAAAAAGCGCCAAACTGAAAAGAACGATTTAATTGGAATTATTGGATGCTGATCAATAAGTTGAACTTTTGCAACCTCTCATAATTTCAAAGGGAATAATTGGGCCCCACATGGGCCATAACCCAGCTGGTACATTAACTCATGAAGGCAACCCTTATAATTACATTTTAACAAAATAGTCCTATTTAACATTTTGCGTGTGGTTTACGAGTCATATTCGACGAGGCAAATGTATATATAAAATGGAAAGATAATATATACTTGATAATATATCCTTTTACTTATCAAAAATAATATTAAAAAAATACGTGTAAGTTGAGGGCAATATTTGAAGTATCAAAAAAGGATCTTCATTTATTTAATATTAGAGAAGGTAAAAGGAAATAAAATGGGAAGAATTGGAAGGTAAAGTATGGTGGGGGACCTTACTTGAAGGAAAAAAGTTATATTATTTGTACACTATTAATAATTCTTGAAAGAGCAAAAAGCAGTTTACCCCCTAAACAAATGGCCATTTTGCACTTTGCCCCCTAAACAAAAAAAATTTGCACGTTCTTACCTAAACTTCGGTTTTTGTTGCACGGTGCCTCAAAATTGGAATTTTCCGGCCATTTTGACCGGAATCTTACGCACGTGCTTTTCACGTGAGTTTTAAAGGGGCAAAAGAGTCTATTCACTTACATTCTTCATAAATAAAAAAAAAAAAAAAAAAAAGAAGAAGAAGAAGACGATTGGAAAATCTGCAATTCGTCTGCTGCTCCGCGAAAAACGGCCAGCACACCATCGGAACCCCCTCCGATATAGTCTCCACCGTCGAAATCCACCCGCAGTGTGTCAGAAACCCCCCACCGCCGCGTGTGCCAGAATCTTCTCCTGCGGGCACCACCCGACAAGCAAACCCCGCCCCTTCGTCTCCTCCAGAAACCCCTCCGGCAGAGCCGAACCCTTCCCGTCAACCAAATCGGATCGGATTATCCACAGAAATTGGTGGTTGCTTTGCGCCAAACCCCACGCGAACTCAACCATTTGCCCCGCCGATAACGGTGTAATGCTGCCGAAATTGATGTACAGAACGGCGTCGTTTTGCTTCGTATCCAGCCACTCCAAACACTCCATGTCTTCCTTCTACAGATTCGATCCAATGGCGTCGCGTTCTAATTAGCATAATACTAACTTATTTTCTCAACTTCCGAACAACTACTCGCACGAAGTTAATACTGAATCAAGAAGTCAAGATCCCGTCATACTAAATCGATGAATTATGTTCGCTGTGTCTACCATTACGTTTTATTGTAACTGCATTGTCTCATTTAATCGAACAAATCGCTCATCACCTATGAAATTATCCAAAGTCGATCACAAATTTCATCAATCTATATGTGTATTTATATATGCTATACTCCCAAACGGCAAATTCTGTAATTAATTAACTAATTCTTCACACAGACACAAAAACGAATTGAAAAAATTATAGAACACACATACCCTGCTCAGGTACAGTCTTGAGATCAACAGGGACAATTGCGTAATTCTCGAGCCCGCAAATGACGGGTGCGCCGACCACCGATTCCACCGATTTGATCCAATTGGTCAACAATTAAACTACCAATTGGTGCAGTGCCGCCGCCGCCGTAAATCTCCTTCTCGAGAAGCTGGAGGGGGCCGATCGTGTAGACGGTGTGGAATCTGGATCTGACGGCGGACGGCGGACGGCGGAGAGTACTTCCTCCTCCAGCTCGTCGAATGTGTTGACATGTTCTGTCTCCAATTGCAGATTTTCTCCAACCGTCTTCTTCTTCTTCTTCTTCTTCATTTTCCTTTTTTTTTTTTTTTTTTTTATTTATGAAGAATGTAAGTGAATAGACTCTTTTGCCCCTTTAAAACTCACGTGAAAAGCACGTGCGTAAGATTCCGGTCAAAATGGCCGGAAAATTCCAATTTTGAGGCATCATGCAACAAAAACCGAAGTTTAGGTAAGAACGTGCAAATTTTTTTTGTTTAGGGGGCAAAGTGCAAAATGGCCATTTGTTTAGGGGGTAAACTGCTTTTTACTCTTCTTGAAATTAGTATAAGTTTTGAATTTATTTATTTCTTCACTATGAAAATGAAAAGGTTGTCCTATCTATCCTGACGTGGCACCGTGTTCAATACGCGTTCAACATTGAAAATTTAAATCGAGTTGAGCAACAAAAAGAAAAGAAAAGGGGATTGTGAGTTAAGTTGATTTTAAGTGCTTATTTTCAAAAGTTGAAGGTGTGTGCAAATATGCTAAAAAATCAACTTATTTTAAGACAATAAAAAGCAAAAGTTGTTTTTGCAAACACCTAAAAACAGATTATAAGAAGAAAAAAAAGTTGAGAAGCTGTTCTAAAAGTTTTTACAAACACTACGGAACGTGTTGGATTTTACATGTTTAGAATTCGTCATCTAGAAAGTCACCAATGGTTGAGAAATTGCAATTGACGAGAAAGTTCAATTCGATAGTGATACTAAAAGTGGATTTTTCAAACACCCTTGAATAAAATCCTGGATACGTCACCATCAGTAAGTTTGTAAACGAGCTGAACTTATCCGATTCTTTTCGAGCTCATTGATCAAAATTCACAACACTAAAAAAAAACAAAAAAATATTCAAATTTCCCTAATAACAATATCATATATTCAACAGCAAAATTCTGACTGCACGACAAGAATAGATATGGCGAAAACTTGCCTTGTCATCACCCAATATTATTGGATGGACAGGGATATAAATAACCATGCAAATAATTTGAATGGTGTTCCAACATCTGAGCAATATTGCAGGCAACCACTAGCAATAATATATGACCAGTGAGCTGTAGTATAACTGCTTCAACCAACCAGACAAGGCAAAAAAGTCTTTTGGACAAGAGAAGAACACCACTATCCTATCCCCATTGGGATAATAATAATATTATCCCACAAATAATGTTAATGAGACAATCCTTTTGTTGTGTCATTCTTGGAAAGCTTCCCTTCCCACTATCCTTTTATTATTTATTGAAAAATCGAATATACTACTCGAGTTTTAAGAATCGTGAGCTACGTTGCAATTTCATTGGCAATGTTTCGATTTCCAATATGATTTTGATCATTTTTATGTTGGAATTTGACAAAATTCAGAATATCGGATATGTAGTCCTTTGAGTTGTCGTTCTAATATAACTAGAATCAGGTAGATCGGATGTCGTGTGAGAGAATTATGCATGACTGAGTTGTTACAGTTCGAATCTAAGAAAACTCAAAACATCAATTTTTTTTAGCTAGTGTTCATTCGTGCATATATTTTTTCACTCGGTTTCCAATTCAGCTGATTTAAATTGAATTAGAAATCCAATTCAAAGAACTAAATTTTTTTTTTTTTGAATTTTGTCAAAATCAGAATGATAAAAGGGTCAAAATCACATTGAAAATCGAAACGGTAGAAAGGACTAAAGTAGAATCCAATTATTGAATTGGGCTGTATGAAAAAGGCCCATATATGAGTAAACTAAAGGTGTAAAAAGCCCATTCCAAGAATTCGGGCCTTCATTTGCAGCCCGTTTTAAGTAGGCCCAATTTAGGTATTTCCTAAATAGGTATCGTAAAAATAAAAAAAAAAAGTCCACTATACTATTCTTCGACAAAAACCCGAAACCCCTTGATTCTGCAAAATTCTCTCACTCTGATCTGCAGAACTGCGGCAATGGCGGCGGCGACGGGGAAACGGATTGTGTCACTCGGCGGCAAAGGCTCTGCTCTCACATCTTCCTCCGTGTTCGAGGTTGCGAACGGATTGGCTCGATTAACTATCGACTCATCGGCGCTCTCCCGTCGCTCCTCCTCTTCTAATTCCGCCGTGTCGGAGTTTCAATTTTCTGTTCCCGATTATTTCTCGCCTGAGGAATCTAGGGCTTCTCTCCTCCTCCTATTGAATAAGCTACTACTTTCCTCCTCTTCCTCCGCCGCTCCTCAGCTTCTCGAAATTCTCGAAGGGAATGTTCTTCTCAGTTCAAATTACACCCTGAACGGCGTCGCATCGGAGGATTTGGCTCTGCTTGATTTCTCCGTTGCCGCTATTGACGGCATTTCTGCCGTTCTCGATCACCGTTCCTCTGCTTTATCCTCCATCGCGGACGCCGTTGCAGCGCTCTCGTGTGAGGCTCTGCGAGCTGATGCATCTCCTTTCAATTTGATGGATTCCGGTGACGGTTCTTCGGCCAAGGACGCCGTTGCTTGTGGCCGCTGATTTTAAAGTGTTTTTTAACGGCTCAAAGCTGGTTAAACTCAGCAAGTAAGGTTTTGGATTCTTCAGTGGCAGAGATTCCTTCAGTCCACGGCAATTTCAGGGAGATTTCTCGTTCGCTCCACTCGAAAACTAGGGTTCAGTTGAATTCTGGATTCAGATTTGGCTCTGCAAAGGACATGTCAACTGCATTGTCGTCTTTGGCTATCTCTCTGTCGAATTTGGGGGATATTAGTCTTCGTCGTGTGGAGCTCCTTGTTGCCAATTCTGTTTCTGACATGGCATTGCGCCCGACTCTGTTGGTATTGTTGGCGGCCGAGTGCCCCCGTGCTGATGCTTTGGAAGAACTCTGTGCATCCTTACAATCTGCTCTTAGAAGGAAAGAGTACCTACGTTTCTTGCACAGTATATATGAATTGCTGACTGTGGTGGGGAAGATTATTCAGTGGGAGGCAATAGCTGCATTTGTTTCACTTGAAGGAAGTGAGTATTTTCTTGAGAAAACTCAGGGAAACAATGGAAGTGTGAGTGAGCCTGCAATTGTGGAAAATGTGAAAACCGATAAGAAGAAGACCGAAAAGAAAAAGAAGGTAGTTCTCGGGAAAGGAACATCTGCTCTCGTGCAGTTCATTAAGGATAGGTTTGCGGGCGGAGCAACAAAATCTGACCTAGAAAAATGCATTCGGGATTTCCTCTCATTGCTGGACCCAAGGAGTTCGGGTTTTGATGATCTTCTAACGAAAGTGAAAGAGATTGTGGAAAGCAATGAAAGCCGAAGGCTTCCCAAGCTTGCAAAGGTATAATGTTGCCACTGTTGAATCTAGTTCAGGCATTATTCTTGATACTTGATTCCTTTCCAGTTACTTTTATTTTGTGAGCTGCCCACATTAAATATAATGTTTATCATGTATTGTCCAAGATACCTTGTTTTTGGCGAGTTTTCAGCCATGTCAAATGAAACTCGGTGATATATTCATCTATATTTAGTGTTTGATCGGAAAAAGATCATGAAATATACTACATATTGCTTCTACATTTTGTACTTGATTGGGGGAAGATCTATAACTATATTAAATTTTGCATGTTGGTTTAACATTATAATCATAAATGACTGGTGTTATTAGTTAATGGGCTATAGACTTTAAAGGGATGTGGGCTTCCTTCTGTTCCTTTTTTGTTTTGTTTTATTTTGCTTACATACACCTTGTGTCCATGGAGGCGTATTTAATTTGTATGTATTCTGTTACTGTTTTAAAAGAACAAGAAAACAAAACATTAACTCCTGTTTCCTCTCATTACTCAGGGTACTCGTGATTTTGCAAAAGAGCAGATGACAGTCAGAGAAAAAGCTTTTGCAATCATAGTCGAGGTTTTTAAAAGGCACGGCGCCATGTCTTTAGATACACCCGCATTTGAGTTGCGAGAGACTCTTATGGGTAAATATGGGGAAGACTCAAAGTTGATATATGACCTTGCAGATCAGGTATCTTTCTTGTTTTCTGATGAGCCTTTTCCTATAGAATGACCTTTACAAAATCAATTTTTGTGTAAGTAGTTAAAAACTTAGTTACCTACTTTAATATCAAACCTGCGTAATTGAGACCATAACACTGAGAGTTTGAGGGGAGTTATTCATAGCTTGTTTGACCATCTGTGTTGTATGGACTATTTGATTTCTTAATTCTAGATTCATGACAATAAATGGTATTTTTCACCTTTTACAATCTGAATTAACTGATTTGGATTTTGAACCATAGTGTGATTAAAATATACGCATTTTGTTGAACTCTATTTAAGCATCAAATGTTTCTTGCTTTATCTTCAAGGTGTATATCATATATTTCAGGGTGGAGAACTATGTTCACTTCGTTACGACCTGACAGTTCCTTTCGCTCGATTTGTTGCTATGAATGGTTTGACATCATTCAAAAGGTACCAGATAGCAAAAGTGTACCGAAGGGACAACCCATCTAAGGGACGATACCGTGAATTCTATCAATGTGACTTTGACATTGCAGGCCAATTCGAAAAAATGGGGCCAGACTTTGAGGTCGTTAAAATCTTGACTGAGTTGCTTGATGAGCTAGATATTGGAGATTATGAGGTAACTTTCTCATGATACTGTGTTGCTTAAGGCATAGGCTGGGATGATACATTGCATCACCTTTTCTGCTATACAGCTTTGCATATAAGTCATGTTGACTTGGTGTATGTGTATATATATACTTCAATGTAGTTACCGTAATTATCTTTCATTATTAACTGTTATTGTTACATTTTCAGGTGAAGCTGAATCACAGGAAATTACTAGATGGAATGTTGGCTATTTGTGGGGTGCCACAAGAAAAATTTAGAACTATTTGTTCCAGTATTGACAAGTTAGACAAGCAAACATTTGAGCAGATTAAAAAGGAAATGGTGAGTGCAATGAGCTGTCTTATATATATATATATATATATATATATATATATATATATATATTGTTTCAATTCGTATGCTATGAATTAAGAAAGATTGTTTGCTGCTTCTCATTTTTTCTTTTCTATGATATTGCCCTCTGAATTGGGTGATAATATGCCCTGAAAATTTAAGTTGCATATATTTCACTTGTCCAGGTAGAAGAAAAAGGTTTAACCGAGGACACAGCGGATAAAATTGGAACATTTGTTAAACAAAGAGGATCTCCTATGGATTTATTGTCCAAGTTAAAGCAAGAAGGAAGCGAGTTCTTAACAAACAGCGAAGCCGAGCTTGCATTGAATGAATTGGAGATTTTATTCAAAGCTCTGGAGAAGTCCAAGTGTGTTGACAAAGTAGTTTTTGACTTGAGTCTTGCAAGAGGATTGGATTACTACACTGGAGTCATATTCGAAGCTGCTTTTAAAGGGGCGACACAGGTATTTGTTTGAATAAAATAATTGCTCATTTTATTATCGACATTCTATTATGTATCCTCTTGATAAAAAATAAGAAGTCCGGAAAACCACTCTTTCTCGATTTCGAGGAACTGCTACGTTTATATGCTTATAAGGCTTGAGGAATGAAAATGTGATGTGTGTCTGTACAGAGAAAAACTTATGGCTTATTTCCTATTTCGATACATGTTATGGTATGCAATATGTTATTCTGATGCTCAATCTAAGAACAAGAAAAACAACTTCACTCGAACAACCGATGCTAAGATAGTTGCTGTTATTTTTGTAAGAGAATTTTGTTGTGATTGCAAATGTTTCTATTGAATAATTACGTTGGACCCCTCTCCTCTAATTCATTTTCGTGACAATTTCTAAACGGGCTGGTCTCCAGGTTGGTTCGATTGCAGCTGGTGGACGCTACGACAACCTCATAGGTATGTTCGGCACAAAGCAGGTTCCTGCAGTCGGAATCAGCTTAGGTATAGAGAGAGTATTTGCTATAATGGAGCAGCTCCAAAAAGATAAAAACCAGGTACGTCGGGACTTATATTTATATTCCTCTGTTGCATTGAATTTACTATTGCAACAATTAACGGTGGAGTTCCATCTTTTCGTGCACCAGGAAATTCGAGCAACAGAAACACAAGTCCTAGTCAGCATCCTAGGCGAAGATTTGTCAGTAGGAGCAGAGATAGCGAGTGAATTGTGGGGGGCAAAGATAAAAGCAGAGTTCATGATCCACAAGAGAGCGAACAAGCACATTGATCGTGCGATAGGGTCCAGCATACCGTATATGGTGATTGTAGGAGATCAAGAACTCAGTAAACAAGTCGTTAAACTAAAAGATCTAACTGCTAAAACTGAGGTTGAGGTTCCAAGAAGTGGACTCGTGGACGAGCTTCGGAAACGATTGAGCAGCACCGCATCACCTTAGTAGTTGCAATATTCGGATTTTTGTCTTAAATTAAATTGTTAATTATGCTTTTCTAGGTTATTGACTAGAACTTTATAATTTTATCAATTAATTATTACATTTAAATTAAATATTAAAAATTGAACTACAAAACTATTATTTTCTTTCAATAATCTTTTTTTTTTTTGTTTTGTCAATGACAAAAATACAGTTTTGGTCCCTCAAGTTTGCATCAATTTTATATTTGGTCTCTTATATTCATAAAAAATACATTTGGTCCCTCATATTTCGTCAGTTAAGACAATGATGGGCAAATGCTTGATTACGTCAGTTGTAACGGTAAATTGACAAAAATGGCCAAAAGTGTTCACTTGTTGAAACATGAGGAACCAAATGTGTTTTTTATGAAAATGAATAACCAAATGTTGAATCAGTGCAAACTTGAAGGGCGAAAACTGTAATTTGTCCGATTGACAACCTATAAATTCATCAGTTTTTTATTTCTTTCTTATTATCAGAAGTGCATTATCGTCAATTTCAAAATCCAAGAATATAATCTTAATCAAATGATTAGTTTTCCAAATTAAAATTCCTATATTTGAATATGTTATTTTACCTGCAGCCAAATTTCCCTTTTTACCCTTTGGGATAAAGTCGGCAATACAATATATCAGCAGGACAATATCGGTAATTACACAATACATAAGCCCACCGCACGCACGCAGCAGGCACCGCTGTTCCTCCAAGGGTGCAGTGAAGCCCCGTAAACCCTAATTTATTTTCCCAATTGCTAAACCCTCAAAAAACACCGATAAACGTTCTCCTTTTTCTCATCGTTCTCTTCGCATTTATCAGATTAATCAGTAAAAATGCAGCACGATGAGGTCATATGGCAAGTTATCAGACACAACCATTGCAGTTTTATGGCCAAGTAAGTTTTCTTTTTTGAGGTTTTCTTTCTTGCGGTTCCGTAAATTTAGGGTTTTTCTATCCTTTGTGTTTATGTGGATTGATAATTTGTGGATTTTGTTGTCAAATATTGTTAATAGAATTGAAACTGGGATATTCTGTCGAAACCCGTACAACGTGACCGGAACTTGTAATCGGAGCTCCTGCCCACTCGCTAACAGTCGATATGCTACTATAAGGGAGCATGAAGGTATTTTATTCTGTAATTAATTTTGTTAATTTTTATTTAGTGAAATATATTAATTGGGTTAAGTCTGATTCAGTCATTTTCGTACTAGTTAGTTCATTTCGTAGCTTAATGTTTCGTGTATCGTGTGGTTTTCGGTTTTTTTACAGGAGTTTTTTATTTGTATATGAAGACCATAGAAAGGGCACATATGCCTAAAAAGTTGTGGGAAAGAGTCAAATTGCCAAGGAATTATGAAAAGGCCCTCGAGATTATTGACAAACACTTGGTAATTGTTGATTGGTGTTCTGTTGTTAGTTAACTTCAGTATTCATGTTACGATGCTTGATTTTTCCTCGACTCTGTCGACGTGTTTAACAGATATACTGGCCTAAGTTACTGGTGCACAAAACAAAACAGAGATTAACTAAGATGACACAGATGCGGATACGCATGAGGAAACTTGCCTTAAAGACAAGGTTCACTTTGCTTTCTTCTGCTTTTTCTCAAATTTACTTATTTTTCGTTTTTTTTTCAGAGTCGCAATTTATAGGAAAGCCGGTTATGTGTAACTTTCGCTTAGTATAGACTTAGGTTGTGGGCCTGTAGGTAAAAGTCGAACAGTATTTTCAGATTGAAGAGAATGTTATATACTTAAAAACTTCTCTATAAAGTGTAAGCTATAGCTGTTATTGCTCTTCTTGTCTTGGGTACGAACTGATTTGAAGTAAAAACGAGAGTAAAATAAGTTATTTAGTTTGCATATTTAACGTGAATACCCAACCTTAGAACTAAAACCTGAACCTGCTGAAATATTTAGGAGTTAATTGCAGCGGTTGTTTTTTGATCCGTAAAAGAAAAGCAGAGAATCTTTATCCCATTAGCTAAGCCGGCTGAAATTTTCCAAATTGGTCAAACTCTAGAGATGAGGGGATCTAATTTCAACTCTTAAAAAATATACTAGCATTACAATGGTACACGTGAAACGTAGTAGCCCGAGTGCTGAAAAAGAAGGTGCCGATTGACAGTTAGGAACTAGAAGTTTATCCATCATGATAGTTCTTATCCTTCACTAATTAATAGAAATTCGGGTTGGCTAGTTTTTGAAAATCAGAGGAAGTTATCAACATGTGATTCTTATAAAGAATACGGAATTCTTAACTTAAATAAGTTGTTAAATGTTCTTACATGGTGGCAAAAGATGTAATCTGTCTTGTAGATCACAGTTTTTTAGACATTTTTGACAATGTTGGATAACCCTTTTCCTTTTCAGTAACTATTTATTGACCACCTTCGGCATGCTCTTACTTCGCTGCTTTTTGTGTGTAGAGAGAAAATTATGACAGTGCCCACGAAAGAAAAGAAAAGAGAGGCTCGGAGAGAGGAGAAGGCTGAGAAGGCAGCACAATTGGATAATGTAATCCTCTTCCCCTTATTGTTTCTTATATATATATATATATATATATATATATATATATATATATGTTGTCATTCTAGTACCGGACACATATCACAGGGACTGATCGTAATTTTATTTCGTAGGTTATTGAAAAGGAGTTGGTTGAACGCCTCGAGCAAGGACTTTATGGTGATCTCTATCCGATTCAAAAGTACAAAGAACTCCTTAGTAAGGAGGCTGAAATGAATGAAATGGAAGAAGAGGAGGTATGCAACAAATTCTATTTACCCAGGCCTCGTTTGGTTGGAGAGATTAGCCATGATTAATTAAATAGTAGTCTCATCTTGTTTTTTTAGGGGGATTATTCATTGAACATCCCATGGTCCAATAATAATATTGGGTTGTCCACAAGATTTATTTAATCGAATCTTATCTTATGAACCAAACGAAGCCCTATTTCATTAGTTACAGTATGGTGTTTGCTAACAGTACCATGCGATTGATATTTGCAGGAATATACTACTGAATATGTTGAAGGCTATGAAGAACTCGAAGAAGAGGAAGATATGGAAGATTTTGGTGGTCGTGCTATGATAAATGACGATGGTAAAACTTTTCTACTCTTTTGTGCTTTGCATAGTTCTCTATTTAATGAGTTAACTAAAAATTGAACTTTTTTTTTTAATATTATTTTTTTTGCAGCTGACATGGATGATGATGATGATGAAGACGATGAAGAGACTGTCTATATTAACCGTAAGAGAGATAGGAAGAGTTCTGCAAGAAAGCTGGAGAAAGAAGAACCAAACTCCAAATCCAAGAAGAAAGTCAGAGTACACGTTGAGGTAAATGATAAATATTTTATTATTTTGTTTAGCTTTTTAGCATTTTTGGTATAATCAAATAACTGCGCTCGTATTTAAATAACGTTTATTGTGATACGTGTGCTAGGTCGAGCATGAAGATGCACCTGAAAGACAAAGGGCTGTGCTTTAAAGACGTTCACTTTATAATGTACGCGTACTGTCTATTTAAGTTCATCAAATATATATTATTTGTTGACAAAAAAAGAGTTACTAATCTTCTCAATTGGACATTAGAATCCGCAGTGACGAGACCATTGGCGCCCTAGTAAAACTAGCATGATACTTTTAGCACTCGATTTCTTGATTTTATTTTGTTTCCCCGAATTTTGTTCTTTAGTAATTATTATCTGAATTTTGATATACCATTTTATGAATTTTGTTGTTTTGTATGAGAATTTGAGAAGGATCTCTGGACGGGGATACGGGCTAGTGTAATTTTATTTTATTTTCGTTTCGAAATTCATCGTTGTGTTTGTAGCATTTTTTGCCGTGCGAGATATTAAAACCAGACTGTTGAACGAAGGTAAAAAAACAAAGACGGTGCTGATTATCTGTATTTAAGTTGTTTTTATGTTTGAAATTTATTCCTTGTATCATACATTTTACTGCGCCAAATATTGCTTCAAAATTGATGTTTTTTTAAGGAAATATATATATATATATATATATATATATATATATATATATATATATATATAAATTGGTTTTTGAATTGAAATTGGCGAAAATTGAAAATTTTGTTACAATTTGTAACCATTCGACCCAATTAACAACCTGGTAAAGTTTCCCAGTTTTTTATTTGGAGATGGCACATTCAATAAAACCTATTAAGAGGCCCGTTAACGTTAAATCAAACCGTTAGTTTCAAATTACTATTATTCTGGCCCAGTAAAAAAGTCCAGGCCAAAGAAAGCACACATGGATGATTCTTATTATTCTTATTTAATTTATTCTCCTTACTTACTAAAAAAAATGAAAATTCAGAGTTTGTCACTAGTAATTGAATTTTGTTTTTTTTTTGAAAAATAATAGGTGAAATAAAAAATGTGGTCCTCTGCAAAATGTTGACCTTGTAATAATAATCTAGGATCCTGAAATTTGGCACGTGCGCTGCCAAAATCAGTGATCTATCCCTATTTTATGATTATTACCTCTAAAAATTATGTGCAATATGATTTACACGACACACACACACACACACAAGTAGGTTGCTCATGCGCGCTTTATCTTATGATACACATTCATTTATACTAATAAAAATAAAAAATAAAAATTAAATTAAAAAAAAAAAATGAATTTAAAAGCTCCATGATATTATACCATCTATGCATTAATGTATGTGTTTTAGTTAACTTTTACTTTACTTTCATATTAAATGGAATTAATGTAAATGACATCATCTGTTATACCATTATTTATTATTATTACTTTTTATTATTAATTTTTTTTTGGCACTGTAATTAGGTTGCACGCGAAAGCCACTTTTCCTGCCTGATTGAATGTCAAGCCCGACATCCTCTTTCTGAACCCATTTAATTAGCTATATATATATATATATATATATATATATATATATATATATATATATTCATTAATATTTCAAAAGATGTTTTTAATAATCAAATAAAAAATAAAAAATAATGTATTTGGGTTCTATACTAATAAATTTTCAATAGAAATAAATAAATTGAAGAGGATATTTGATTTGTTTGACCATTCATAGAAGCTGTTACTACCACCTCTTTCCATTCATGGTGTAATAAATAAATATTTAGGGTTGCATGAAATTGGCACAAACACTGTGTTAATACACATATATATATGCATGCATTCATTGTCTGAAACTCCGACAAATTTAAGACAAAACAGAAGATATATATACATGTTTGTTTAAGTAATACAGCAAAATCTTTAATTGCCATGGAAGGTGAAGCAGAATCACTTTCTTTAAGTTTCAGGGATTCTTGAAATTAGAGGTAATTTTATATTAATTAATAATAAATTCTATTTTATTTATTACGTACTTAATGTATAGATATATAGGGACATGAACATCGATTATGGTAAACAAAGCTGCTCCGAGTTGACAGCCATACGTCTAATCCAGAATTAATATTTAAATTCGATTTTTTATTTAATTACAATTTATTTAAATTAAACGAAAAACATTAAACACTATCTTAGTTTTAATGTTAAGATTTACAATCGTGGAATTTTGGGAACCGCCATTAACGGCTTAGAGAGGATGAAGAAGAACAGATATTTTATTCTGATTGTGGAGAAAAGTTTTACAAGTGAATTGAATACACGTCATATGTGATGTGTAATATATATAGCTATAAAGACTAACAACTAACTTAAAACTTAAAAGGGAAAAGCGTGTTTTACATAAACACGTCTTCTGTAAAACAATAAAAATAAAATAAAATAAAATATATATAAAAAGAGGAAAAATCTAATATGCTAATATCCCCCCCTCAAGGTGGAGCATAAATGTCTTTAAGCTCCATCTTGGATAGAAGATAAGAGAAAGCGGGCACAGGTAGGGCCTTTGTAAATATATCTGCCAGCTGATCTCTGCCAGGTACAGGCATCAAACGAAGTAAGCCTTTGTCAACCCATTGTCGAACAAAATGGCAATCGATTTCGATATGCTTAGTCCTTTCGTGGAAGGTGGGATTTGTGGCAATATGAACGGCAGCCAAATTGTCACAAAATAAAAGAATAAAGGCGGTTGGAACTGAAAATCTTGAAGTAACTGCTTGATCCATACCAACTCACTAGACACCACCGCCAAAGCTCTATATTCTGCCTCAGCTGAGGATCTGGCTACGGTAGGTTGTTTCTTGGACTTCCAAGAAATCAAGGAATCACCAATGAACACACAAAAACCCGAAGTGCTCTTCCGAGTGTCTGAACAAGAACCCCAATCTGCATCTGAGAAAGCCTTAATGATGAGGGAAGACTGAGCAGAAAAGAACACTCCTTTGCCTGGGGCTGATTTAAGATATCTCAAAAGATGATGTGCGGCTTGTAAATGAGGAACTCTGGGCTGAGAAACAAATTGACTCAACTTGTGGACTGCATAGGTTATATCAGGCCTGGTCAAAGTGAGATAGAGGAGTCTACCGACAAGTCGTCGGTAAACCGAGAAATCTGGAACCAACTCTCCATCTGCATTATTCAACTGTTGCTTAGGATCCATGGGAAGCTTAGCTGGTTTGCAGTCTAAGTAGCCAGAATCAGTAAGGAGATTGATCACATATTGTCTCTGGGAAATGGTGATACCAGCAGTAGTCCGTGCCACTTCAATTCCAAGGAAAAACTTCATTTTACCTAAATCTTTGAGCTTGAAATGAGATTGAATCTGAGTTTTCAACTGAGCAATAGCAGATGGAGAAGGTCCTGCAATAACCATATCATCAACATAAACAATTAGTGCAAGAAAAGACGTACCATACCCTCTAGTAAAAAGAGAATAATCAGATGTTGATTGTAGGAAACCAAGCTGAATTAAAGCTTCTGTAAATTTCTTGTTCCACTGCCTGGAGGCTTGTCTCAAGCCATAAAGTGACTTGTTGAGCCGGCATACGGATCGAGGCTGAGTTTCAGAGGTGGACAATTTGGGCTGATAACCTTGTGGTAAATCCATAAAAACTTCTTCTTTGAGGTCTCCATTTAAGAAGGCATTATTTACATCTAACTGGTGAAGTTCCCATTTATGGATAGCAGCTAAAGCTAACAAGACTTTGACAGTAACCAACTTAGCCACATGGGAGAATGTATCAATAAAGTCCACTCCTTCTTGCTGAGTGAAACCTCGGGCCACCAACCGGGCCTTAAACCTGTCAACAGTACCATCATGCTTTCTTTTGATTTTGTATACCCACTTACAACTGATGGTGTGCTTATCTTGAGGTAATGGCACCACTGTCCAAGTGTGATTGTCCTCAAGCGCTGTGAGCTCTTCATTCATAGCTGTAATCCAAGCAGGATTTTTAATGGCCTGTTTGTATGTAGCTGGCTCAATATCTGAAGAAATATTTAAAGTATAGCCTAGAAAATTGGGTGAGAGTTTACTGTAGTTCAGATAATTTGTAATAGGATATAAGGAACCATAAACTGTATTGCACTTGAAATCTTGTAAATAAGCAGGAGGTTTTACAGTTCTGGAGGATTTTCTTGGCTGCGGTTGAGCATTCCCATGAGGAACAGTACCATGAATAGTGACTTGACGCTGAGAAGTACTAGGAATATTACCAGGAAGCTGATATGGATCAGCATCAAGATATAACTCATCAATAGGTAATTTAAAAGAAGGAATAACAGGAGATGTATCAAACTGATTTGCAGAAAGAAAATTATGATTTTTAGAGGCAAAAGGAAAAATAGTTTCATGAAAAACAACATCCCGAGAGACAATAACTTGATGAGTTTGTAAATCATAAACTTTATAACCTTTAACACCAATAGGGTAGCCAATGAAAACACAAGGAGTGGCTCTTGGCTCAAATTTGGATTTATGAACTGGAGAAGAAGAGACAAAAGCTAAGCAACCAAAAACCTTTAGAAAAGTATAATCAAAGGACTTTCCTGCATAAAGTAATTCAAAAGGACATAAATTGTTAAGATTATAGGCTGGAGTTCTATTAATCAAAAACACTGCTGTAGAGACACAATCACTCCAGAATTCAATAGGCATTCTAGATTGAAAAAACAAAGATCTAGCCACATTTAAAATGTGTTGATGTTTTCTCTCCACAACAGCATTTTGTTGTGGAGTATACACACAACTAAATTGATGTAAAACACCTAGATCAGCAAATAACTGTTTAAATTGCAACTCTTGAGCATTATCAGACCTGAAAACTTTAATTTTGGTTCCAAACTGAGTTTCAACCATTTTAAAAAATGCAGGTATAATAGACAAAACATCAGATTTAGCTCTTAGAAGATGAATCCAAGTAAATCTAGAGAAATCATCAACCAAAGTTACAAAATATCTGAAACCAGCATGAGATGAGATTTTGTAAGGACCCCAAATATCGCAGTGAATAAGATCAAATATTTTTGAAGAAGAAGAGATACTGGCAGAAAATTTTAATCTTTTCTGTTTAGCCAAAGGGCAAATATAGCAACAAGAGTTATCAACAGCTTTGCTCATAGGCAAGGAAAACTTGTGAACTAACAAATCAAGTTTAGGCTTAGGAATGTGGCCCAATCTACTATGCCAAACAGTGGCAGAAACTTTATTACAAAAAGAGATATGAGTTTTATTACAAAACACTGAATCAGAAACATCAGAATCCAGAACATACAATCCATCAATTTTGTTACCCTTGCCAATCTTCGTCAAAGACTTGGCCTGATAAATGAGAAAGGAAGCATCACCAAAAAGAACATGAAACTGAGTTTTGTATAAAAGAGCACTAACAGAAATTAAATTGAACTTAAACGATGGAACATAGAAGACATTGGTCAATATCAAATCTTGAGATAATTTGACAGTACCAATGAACATAACTTGAACCATAGAAGAATCTGGCAAAATAACTCGAGCATTGGATATAGGAATCAAATCAGTAAAATAAGATTTATTATTGCAAATGTGCCTAGAAGCCCCAGAGTCAATTATCCAATGACTGGGCAAAAACGAGGAATGTAAAAGAGCTGCATAACAGATACCTGACACACATGAAATGTGTGAAGTCTCAGCTGCAGAATTGTTCATGTTGTTCTGTGTAGCATTGGGCTGTTGACTTGCCAATTGATTTGAGAAGTAAGCAAGTAACTGCTGACATTGGTTAGCAGACATATTGGGAAACAAAGTAGGAGAAATACTCTGAGTTTGAAGAACACTTCCTGAATTAGAAGAACAGTCCAGAGGAGATTCAAATTCAGAAACTTGATTGACTGAGAAATTTTTGTGTTGAGCTGAGTTATAACCCCGAGCAGTGGCTGGAGGAAGTCGTGGCTTAACCTTGTATCCAGGTGGATATCCATGAAGTTTATAACACTTTTCTATGGTGTGACCATAGATATTACAGTGAGTACAAAAACCTCTTGATTTTCTTGTAGGGCCTGAATTGTAGAATTGATTATTTGTAGATTGCCTTGAGTATGTATCACCCTTGGCCGAAAATGCCATGGCACTAGATGCATCAGAAGTAGATGCTTGAATTGATCTCTGTTTTTCTTCTTGGGAAACTAGAGAGAACACCTTGTTGATAGGTGGCAGAGGATCCATCAGAAGTATTTGCCCCCGAGTAGAAGTCAAGGATTCATTTAATCCCATCAAGAAAGCCATTACATACTCCTGGTCATAGTGAGCAGTCAATTTTGCCACACCACCACAGGTGCAAGAACCACAAGTGCAAGAAGGCCTGAAATGTGAAAGTTCATCCCAGATGGACTTCAATCTTGTAAAGTAGACATTAATCGACTGTTGCTCCTGAGTGAGATTTGATAAATCTCTCCTTAATTGAAAAATTCTAGGTCCATTAGTCTGAGAAAACCTAGTATTGAGATCATTCCATATTTCTTGGGCAGATTCAGAGTACATGATACTCGGTTGAATAGCTGGTGAAACAGCGTTTAAAATCCAGGAAATTACTATACTATTGTTGCGTACCCAAGCATTTCGGAGAGCAGCATCTTCCGTGATTGGAAGAGGAATTGTGCCATCAACAAACCCCAATTTATTCTTCACTGTAAGCGAAATCTTCATCGCACGACTCCAGGAGGCGAAGTTATCTTCTGTGAGTAATTGCGAGACTAAAATAAGACCGGGACCATCAGAGGGATGAAGATAGTAAGGGCTCGAAACATCATCCACTCGGCGAGTCGCCATGGATAAACAGAGATCCAGATGCAAAAAACTTGAATTGACGCGAAATTGAAACGAAAAATTGATTCAGAGGTGCGGAAGAACGAAAGAAATCAACTAAACTGATACCATGTTAAGATTTACAATCGTGGAATTTTGGGAACCGCCATTAACGGCTTAGAGAGGATGAAGAAGAACAGATATTTTATTCTGATTGTGGAGAAAAGTTTTACAAGTGAATTGAATACACGTCATATGTGATGTGTAATATATATAGCTATAAAGACTAACAACTAACTTAAAACTTAAAAGGGAAAAGCGTGTTTTACATAAACACGTCTTCTGTAAAACAATAAAAATAAAATAAAATAAAATATATATAAAAAGAGGAAAAATCTAATATGCTAATATTTAATTAATTAATTAATTAGAGTGATTTGGCCATGAATTCTCTGCCACCCCCAATAAAGTGTTGTGTGTTAATCTACTGCAGACGTACTAATTATTTCAGAGATAAGACTTGAAATTGAAGGTGATCTTATTGATCAAGAATTGATCTGTTAGTTCCATCAATTCATTATATAAAAATATATATAAATATTAATTTAGGAATAATAAGCTAATTAGGCACAGTATTCTAAAGCTCAAAAAGATTTGATATTCTTCTGCATAGACAAGAATAAATAATTTAATAAATAAATAAATACTCCTCTGACAGGATCTACCTTTCTTGTCGTTAAAATCCACTACCCTTTTACATAGGAAAATAAAAAACAAAAAAATTGAGAGAAGAAAAAACATTTGAAATTTTATTTATTTATTTATTTATAAAGAAAATGAAGAATTTGATTTGCAAAATACAACCTATAATGCAAAATGATTGTAGTAAATTAAATATTGGTGGTAATTGTTCTGATTTAGTTAAAATTGTAAACACTACAAAAGATTAATTTTATGAGTGATAATATCTATTTTGACTTGGTCAGACAAGAAATAATATAATAATACTTTCATTAACAAGGTATCACTAATTTCACATTATAAAAAGAAGTTAGAAGATCAACTGACAATAAAAATAGCTATTAGTAACAAAAAGATAATTTCATTACTGAAATGGTATATTTTAAGTAGTGTTTTAACTCAAATGTTATGAAAAATATGAGTACTTGTTAGGAATATATATATATTTTTATTTTTCCAATATCGTGGATATATATATGCTACAAACAAAACCCTAGCTAAATCACATCACCATCTGTGAGTTTGAGACAAAAGCATGTGAAAAATTAAAGCTTTATTAGTTCTGTAATAACAATTAATACACTGATATATGTTGCTAACAACAAAAGACGAAATTAGAACAAATTAAATTAGAGGTCAAATTAAACGTAATAATAATAATTATTATTTATAATATGTAATAAATAAAAATAAAACACAGTGGCAGTGCACCAAAAATAGAGAGACAAAATCTGAAGGCGCCGCCAATTATAATCATGCAGAGGGAAAGGTGTGTAGGAAAAAGTACATCTCCTTGAAAATAGTAAACAGAATCGTCCTTTGGTTAATCACGTTTTTCCGGAATTAACGCCTTCTTTTTTTTTCTTTTTTCTTTTCATCTCGATTTTTT
>NW_012194859.1:809243-875002 GCF_000504015.1 Erythranthe guttata
ATATATATATATATATATATATATATATATATATATATATATATATATATATATATATATATATATATATATATATATATATATATATATATATATATATATATATATATATATATATATATATATATATATATATATATATATATATATATATATATATATTGTATAATTTTTATTTAATTTTTCTATTACAATTTTATTTATTTTTTCTATATATATATATATATACTCGACATTCTTCACACTATATTACACACTTTCAGGTTAAAAAACAAATCTTCCACTGTAATAATTTCTCTTATAATTAATCTGAACCAACAATGGAACAAGCTCTCATCAGAAGGACGCACAACCACCGCACTTCCATCGCAGATCATCCCACCACCGCCGCAACAAAGCGGTGCTACACCACCACCAACAAGAGGCCCCTGAAGAAAGAAGACCCACCACCGCCACCCTCCGGCGGCGGAATCAGATACCGAGGTGTGCGCCGCCGTCCATGGGGGCGGTACGCGGCGGAGATCAGAGATCCTAACTCCAAAGAGAGGCGGTGGCTGGGCACCTTCGACACCGCCGAGGAGGCGGCGTGCGCTTACGACACCGCAGCCCGTGCTATGCGCGGCGCCAAGGCCAGAACTAATTTTCTCTACCCTATGAGCACCAACCACCCTGCTACAACAGATCAAAATCTCGTCCCTTCATTCAGCTACGGCAAATCATCCCAGCCGTCCATCTTCGGCACCCGCCACGTGGCACCGTCGTCTTCACCTTTTGCAGCAAACCCTAATCTTGATTTCACTGTATCTTCCTTGATGAAAAGCAATAATTCTCTCGACATTACTACATGTTCTTTTATGGGGTCTTCTTCTTCTTCTTCGATGTATATTAATCCTTCATGCAACACAACCACTGCTCAGCCGGCCACTCCGATGAACGCCGCCGCCGGAGTTTCCGAGGTCTTCACAAATGGTGTTTCAAGTTCCACCGGCGGTGAAACTGATTGCATGGGTTTCTTCCACACTGAGAGGTCGAACTCAGGCTTGCTGCAAGAAGTCTTAAATGGGTTTTTCCCTGGTTACTCCAAGGCGGCGCCGCCGGCGGATTCGTTTGCTCCTCCTCCTCCGGTGGCGGCGTTGGCGGAAGTGAAAACTAGCTGTCTTTCTACTGATAATTATTGTCAAATAGTTGCTCCACGGTTGAATTACACTAGGGATTTCTTCGGTATTATTGATAATGATTTTTAAGGGTTTTGACAGAATGCATGAACTTCTAGGAATGTGTAATGATTAATTAATTATTAATTAGATTTCTCTTACATTTGATTGCAGGATTATGTTAGTGCATTAATTAAGCTAATTAAGGATGTCTTTTGTCAGTATAATATTATTATTCAATATTGTGGTTCAGAATTAAAATGACGTCATTAATTGTATTTTCTGTTTTAAATGTCATCTTATTTGGCAATTAATTAGGGTTGATTATTCTGGGCCGGGGGAGAAGAGTATTCCCGATTTCGATTTGAATATTTCCGATTTTGACCAGCACACATTCACATTATTGATCGATGGACAAATGCTTCAAGATATATCGAAAAGATTCGAAATGGATCATATGATAAACATTTAATTTTCTGTATGATTAAGTACGTACTTTTATATTCTCATATGATTTGTTTTTAAAATTTCAATAGTCAGAAGTAATTGTTTCCAAAAAAGAAATTGGAATTTCGACATATAAGAAAAATGTGTTGGGTTGGATTGACCCAATCGAGTGGCCAAAGCCCAATTAGTTAATTGATATAATAAGCCCATTAAAATCATTGTTCAAATCCAATAAGCCCAATTTAAGGGGTCCAAATTGAGAGCCGATTCAATAATTTTCTGCATATCATATATATATATATATATTTTTTTTTTCAAATAAGGACCACCTAACCTTTATCCAAAATAAATATTATCAGTTCGAATCCCATTGTCAACGGTCGTTAGGTCGAATTTGTCACACATAGTTAGTCTAGTGTAGTTTACGTCTCTCGTATGATTTGGAAACTATTATACGAGAGTGTAGGTATACCCTGTGTATGGTTGGCTGCAAGTTCCTTCATTACCTGAAAAAGAATAATAAAAAAAAAATTATCAAATCGAAAGGGATAACCTAGTTGGTGGAAGAATAGAGCGCAAAATCAAATATTTTATAATAAGTTAGTAAATAATTCAATAATATTAGGAGGGTTCTATTAATTGTTACATCATTCTTAATCAAATGTCTTGTTTTCATCCTATCCAAAACAAGATATATATATATGTAATAATATATAAAATGCCACCTTATCTTCCACTATAGATGATGAATATGATCTTAAGGCAGAGAAATTGCCACACAAAAATACAATGCATCGTGATAAGAAGCTAAATGTGACACTCAACAAACAATACAATTTGTCTTCCACAATATATATTAGGATTAATTAGGTATGGGATATTGTATATATTGAGGTGGGGCCCTCACATAAAAAGTGATTCCATTGGCATGTATTATTCTCATGATTAATCCAACACAAGTAAATATAAATAATAAATAATTTGAATAAATAAATACATAAAAAAGCAAAAATCCCAATGGGATTCTTGTTGATTTTCTTTTGTTTTTCTTTAGGATGTGTATATACTAGAGTAGTTGGAGCCTTACAAAAAGGGATGGATTTCTTGTGGTGGGCGTCAATACAAATTTGATACTCCATTTTTCATACATGTGAAACAAATAAATTAAACATATAGATAAATATAATAATAACGCGGTATATTACGGCCACCCCTGATATAGGGTCAAATTACGAAAATTCCCCTCATGTTTGGATAATTACTACCATCTACTCAATTGTGAATCTTCTTACACGTCAACTCTCATGGTGCCAAATTGAACATAATTTTCTAGATTACCGTATAATGTTCTCTAGTTTGTACTCGTTATGTGTAAAGATGCAGTTTTTGATGCACCACAATCTAATGTTTACAAGCTAAGAGACACATCTTATGGTCATCTTGTTTCAAAAAATGTGGAGCTCAAATGGTTAAAAAGGATACAAACTGAAGAATATTCCACATAATTTAGAAGTTTCCATTAAATTTTACACCGCAAGAGTGCATATATAAGAAGATACATAGTTGAGCGGTAGATGTAAGTCCCATACATAAGGGAAGTTTTCATAATTTGACCCTACTTCAGGGGTGACCGTAATTTAACCTAATAATAATAATAATATTGTTTGTAATAAAATTATACACGTTATCGTACACAATCTTACTATTAATTGTTTATTTTAAAATAAAAATATATAAGCAATATTTTTATATAATGACGACTTCGTCTAAAAGTTTAAGACGCCACTGATATGAATTATTTGAAATTAGTATCTCCAATAAATCTTTCGCATGCATGTATATATATATAAAATATTTTAAAATTATTTAATATTAATATTTCTAATAGACATATTGAGAGAGAAGTGTACATAATACAAATACACATATTTTAATGCCCACCACCTTTTCTTATCTTTTGAGCACAAATAATTCATATATATCCCTTTATAGTCCCACTCCTCTATCTTTATATCCTTATTTATGACCAACTCAATTAAATAAAAAATAAAAACAAATAAATAAATAAATAATTATTCACCTCTTCATAAGGTACTACAAACCTCAACCATTCATTCACTTTCTCTTCTGTCTGAAAATATATCAACTGTTTGATAATTAATAATTATTTCAGGAAAAAAAATATGGAAAAAGAAGGAGTGATCAATATCAACAAAGGTAATATGAAGGTTGAAATTCCGGCAGAAGGTCAAGTGCTGACTAGGCAAGGAAGTATGACTAAGCATAACTGCCTATGCTCTCCGACGACCCACGTAGGCTCGTTCCGATGCAGGCTGCACCGACTCCCGAGCCTGAACCGGACTAAAAGCATCGACGACGACTCGGCCAAAGTTGTAACTAATCGAGCTGTCGATGCTCATCAGTTATGACATTAATATTTGAAAAATAATTGATTATATATTTATTATGCGTTTCATGATCAATTTTATGTGATATATTATAAGTATATTATTGATGTATGTTATATTATTACTTATATAGTTATATGTGTTTTTCTAAGTGATTCTCATCATTTAATTATTATTACAGATTAAACTTGGTGGCACTAGACAACAAACATATGATGTATCCAATCATATGTCTGATTTTTTTTTTAATTTATTATTATTATTATTTGGATTATATTTTTTTAAGACATTATATACACAGTACAGGACTGACTACAGGGGCGGATCTAGGGGGTGGCCAAGTATGCCATGGACCACCCCAAATAACGAAAATAAATTTGCCTTAGTGGTAAAGATCTCCAAGTTGTTAGATGAGGTCATGAGTGTTCGACTCCATTATGATACAAACAAGTATTGTTTAATTTTTTTGTCTAAATTTCTTTTGAGCCCCTCTCCCATAAACACATTATAGTATATCTATATTACTATTTAGTCCACCCAAAATTCAAAATATACAAAAAAAGTCCTAACTTTTTTTTTTTTTTTAGCCCCTCTCCCCAAAAACACATTATATTATATCTATATTATTATTTAGTCCACCCAAAATTCAAAATATACAAAAAAAGTCCTAAATTTTTTCTTGTTTTTTTAGCCCCTCTCCCCAAAAACACATTATATTATATCTATATTATTATTTAGTCCACCCAAAATTCAAAATATACAAAAAAAAGTCCCAAATTTTTTCTTCTCCTAATTTATCCAAAAAAAACAAAAAGTTTCAATTTTATTTCCCTTCTCCTAATTTATCCAACAAAAAAAGGTTCAATTTTTTTTTCCGGGGGCGCTGCCCCCGAACCCCAAAAAATTTAACCCCAATATACAGTAAATTCTTGGACTCGGCATACCCTGAATTTTCGTCCTGGATCTGCCACTGGCTGACTACCTAATCAATCATAACTAATCACAGGAAAGGAGCAAAAATTATTGCTAATGAAAGCTTAATTATCAAGGCAACATGACAACTATATTGTTGTAAAAAAATATATATGAGTTGTTTTAATTTACTAATGGGGTACTGAACTTGCTGCAGATTCTTTTCGAGTACTTGAGTTTAGAATATATTTCAGTTCCACCCCCAAAATCTAGTCTAACTCATCATCTTCGCCCATCTTCATTCTAATTAGGGTACAAACCTTATTAATTTAGTGCTAATTACTCAAGCTTTATATGCCATGGTCCGCGTGACATGTATTTTGTGTTATTTGGGATAATTACAGTTTCGTCCATATACTTTACCACTAAAACAATTTTAGTGGTCAAATCTTCATTGCCACAAAATTAGAAGTTCACCTTTTTTTGACACTTTTGGTTCGGCTGCCAAGTTTTCAAGATAATCTTAACATAATTGTCACGTGCGGCGCGCGTGACGTGCATTTGATGGTCGAAGTCGAGCTGGAACACACTCACAATCTACCTCACACTCTTCCTAATTTCTCTAACCTAAATTCCATTTTTTTCTTTCACTCTCTAAATCTCATAAACTCTAGCAAACATAATCCCAAAATTCCCATCAAAATTCTCAATTAGGGGCAGGGTTTACGATTTATTATGAATGGTGGGGAATTATAGATTTCGTAATAGAAATAGGGGAGAGAGCATGACGTGTCACTCCACCTCATATTTAACATGCCAAATAAATTGATGGTGTGTTCCGGCTCAACTTTTAACCGCTAGATAGTTTCATACAACTTAACAGCCGAACCAAAAATATCAAAAAAACAATGAGTTTGGCGACTAATTTTGTGGCCACAAAAATTTGAAGACTAAAATTATTTTGACGAAAGTATAGGGACGAAAACTTTAATTACTGAGTAGAACTCGGAATTTGACCATGCAATTGTCACTCTCAACTAGGCAACTTTTCTTGAAATGGGCCACCAATTTCCAAATTTTATTTGCTTAAATATAACGATCTAATATTTTGGGCTGCTTTGTGGACCTCTCACCAATTTGGTAAAGAAAATAAATACCATATATATTATATTATGTATATAACAAAATTTATTCTGTTAGCCTGGGTTTGGCAGCAATTGTCCACGTGGTGGAGGCCCGGGTATGGGCGGCCCACAATCGAATGCCGTGGGCGCTTGTGTGTGTTGAATGCACTATAAGGGTAGGGTTTGCGCATTTCCTAACACCAATTGGTTTTAGGTAGGGGTGCAAGTTGGAACGGAATTTCCAATTTTCGCCGATTCCGATCCGAAAAGTTCCGATTTTGGAACAACTTTTTTCATTCCGACTTCCGAAATTCCGATTTCTGAATTTTTCCGATTTTTTTGGATTGGAATTGGAATTATATAAAATAAATTTGGAATTTCCGATTTCCGATCCGATTTAATTACGAAATTAATTCCGAAAAAATTCGATTTTTTTCCGAAAAATACACCTATAAATAATATATATTATATAATACTTATTTTCCGAAAAATACACCTATAAGTTTTGTTTTTGGATTTTGACATAATGAATTGTTATTTGAAGTTTTATTGGATATTACGTTGTGTTTATTTTTATTTATTTTTTTGAACTGAATTTTAGTAGTTATTAGTTTTACTTTTATCGACGTGAATTTTCTTATTTTTGAAAAATTATGAACATTATAGAAATTTTCGGCTAAGTTTTGAAATTTTAAAGCTTATGTGATTTCCGATTTTTTTCCGAAATTCCGAAATTTCCGGGCCTTTTGGAATTGGAATGAATTTTTAGATTCCGAAATTTTTGGAATTGGAATTGGAATTGATTTTGTACTTCCGAATTTTTTTGGAAATTTTCCGAAAAGGCTAATTCCGATCCGATCCATCCGACTTTCACCCCTAGTTTTAGGACAACTGGTAGCGCCTGAGGTCCTACATATTCAACCACAAAAATTTGATGCCTAACTCGAGTTGGACTAATCTTAAAAATTGAGCCCATCACCTTGCAACATAGGCCGGTTTTATCCAGTTGGGCCTTCCAACCTTTTTCGTTCACATCTTTCTGTAAAATTTGTGTTTCAATAATGCCCACATTTAAGCCTAAATGTTACATCTGGGCAAATAAGCAAAAATATAAAAGTTGAGGGGGTGGAGTGCTATTTAGGCAAAAAGATTGGCATTTATAGATCAAAGAGAAAGTAAAGCACGTGAGATGTTTGTGGAGAAAAGCGATGGATCGTGCATTATGGTCCATAATGTCCCTCTTACCCTTCTCGATTGCCTTTTCAAGCGCATGCAAGGCTACAATTCTATTTAATACATGTTAAGGGTAAATTACAACCACTACCCCTTAAGTAAGTTCAAATTATGAAAAAATCCCTCATGTTTGGATAATTACAACTATCCATCAACTATAAATCTTCTTACACGTCCACCCTTATGGAATCAAATTCAACATGATCTTCTAGATTCCGTGGAATATTCTCTAGTTTGTATTCGTTTTGTGTAAAAATGCAGTTTCTAATGCACCACAATCTGATGTTTACAAACCAATAGACTAATTTTATGACCATCTTGCTTTAAAATGTGGAGTTCGAATGACATAAAACGGGTACAAACTTGAGAATATTCCATATAATCTAGAGGATTCCACTAAATTTGACTCCGTAAGGGTGGACGTGTAAGAAGATTCATAGTTGAAGGGGTGGTTGTAATTACCCAAACATGAGGGGATTTTTCATAATTTGGCGTTACCTCGGGGGTGGCCGTAATTTACCTCATATATTAAAGTTGTCAAAGTTGCTCCCACGTTTTATACTTTTTGTTTCCATTAAATAAAAATTAGTTCATACAGATTTTGGGAAAATTATAATTTTCATCCTCAAGTTTGCACCAATTTTACAGTTGGTCCCCTATGTCCACAAAAAACATATTTAGTCCCTCATGTTTCAATAATTTAACGTTTTTGCTCATTTTCGTCAATTTATCATTTCGGTTGAATCATTGATGGGCATAGGCTTAATTCCGTAAGTTTTAACGGAAAATTGACGGAAATGACTAAAAATGTTGAATTTTTTAAACATGAGGGATCAAATGTGCTTTTTGTGAACATGATGGATCAAATATGAAATTAGTGCTAATGTGAGGGACTAAAACTGTATTTTCCTTACAGATTTTATATATTTCTAAGAATATGGGGACCAATTAGCAAATGATGATGTTCATCATCATCTTAGTGGGTTGAAATTAAATTAGCTGTATTATAATAAACTTAACTACAAATATTTAGCAATTAAACAAGATGAACCAGGTTGGCATTGGTTCGTTCATCCAAGGGGAAAGTATTTAATTATAAAACAGATGGCTATTCATAATTTTTAATTAGTTATTTTTCTAATATATATTTAAATGATTGACAAATGCAAATATTTAATTTATATATACAAAGTTTTTCCAAAATTTGTTTCAGTGGTCCGTCTATACGGCAGTTGACATAAAGTCGTTAATGCCATTATCAAGTCAACTCAAGTTCCTCTTTTTTTGCACACTAAAATCATAGTGCTAAATTTGGAGAAAAAAAAAGTGATCTTTTTATAAATAATCAAACAAATGTTACCTATGTTGAATAATATTTCTATGAATATTTTCAAAGGAATTTCGGGACTCAGCATCGAACTTCGTAAACTTTTGATTTCATCTTAACTCCATCAATATTTTAATTATATTTTCTCCAAAATCCTTAATTATATATTAGAGTAAAAAGCACTTTACCCCCTAAATTAAGGGCTGTTTTGCACTTTACCCCCCAAACAAAAATTTTTTGCACGTTTTTACCTAAACTACGTTTTTCGTTGCACGGTGCACCCTAAACTCAATTTTCCGGCAATTTTGAACGGAATGTTAAATAATGTGCGTTTCACGTGAGATTTATGGGGGTAAATTCGTCAATCCACTTAACTGCTATATATTAAATATAAATAAATCATTAAAAAGAAATAAACAAAAAAAAAAGAGAAAAGGGAAATTATCATCGTCTTCCTAAAGTCAGTAACCTGGCAAAGAAATAATAGGTATTCTCAACTGGACAAGAAATGCTTCCTTAGTTGAAACCCACTTTCCACCTTCAACTTCCGAATATAAGTTTTCAAGATTTATGAATTTGATGAAATTGGGGTGAATTTGCAGCAGGGATTTCACCTTCAACATCCGAATATAGGATTCTCACTTGAGGTGGATGTGAAGGACGGCGGTGTGGGGTTTGCCTGAGCTGGTGAATCGACCGTCGGAAAGGATCGCATCCGTCGGGCTCGAGCCAATCGCGGCGAGCGTGACTGCCGCCGGGACTGTTGAAATGGCGAGTGCGGCGATTGGTCCGATCGGGAGGCGGAGGAGAATCCAAATCCGCCCCGACACCGAAAGGATCCGAATTCCGACCGAATCGAGACCTCCGGCTGTAGAACAGCTCCGATGCGCTCGTCATACAAACTCCAATTACCAAAATGGGCGGTTCCTGCTACCAAAAACCCAAAATTGTGGATTTATATATGTAAAATAGAAACGAAAAACGATGAAAACAAAATTCAAATTCTACCTGTTTCGAAGAAATTACTGAAATCTCTGAGCGTGTAGTGTGGGATTGAAGATGGAGGAATTGGCGGCAGTAGCTTACCGGAAAATGGTGATAATTGTGTGACGAAAATGAAATAAATCTGCTCTTCTATTTCTTGCACAGAGATTTCCTTCTCTTTTAACCGTTACTAATTATTAATTAATTTGTCATAAAAATATTCTATCTGTTCGAGAAAATTACATAAATGTATTTATTATTTATTATTGTTGGTGATTAATTGTGTGAGGAGTATTAGTGGAGGAATTCACCGGCGGTCAGGTTATTGATGCCGGCGTGAGGAGCCCATTAGGAAATGAAGGGGCCGCGTTTTAAAGGTTACAATCGGCTTCCTTTTGGGTGAGTATGTATAAACGTTTTCTCCATTAATGAACATTTGGAGAAAATTTGTTCAGAAAAATAAAAGAAGGGAAGAAGATGAAGAAGAGAGGAGAGACGATAGAGACGAGAAGAAGAGATGATGATGGTGTGGGCTTTTTTTTTTTTTGGTTTTTTTAATGATGTGGATGACAGCTTCTTTTTCATTTATTTATTTATTCTTTTTTTTTTTTTTTTTTTTTTTAATATTTATTTGTATTTAATATTAAAGATGCAAGTGAAGGGACAAATTTACCCCTCAAAATCTCACGTGCAAAGCACATGTTTTAACATTCCGGTTAAAATTGCCGGAAAATTGAGTTTAGGGGGCACCGTGCAACGAAAAACGTAGTTTAGGTAAAAACGTGCTAAAAAAATTTGTTTGGGGGGTAAAGTGCAAATCGACCCTTAGTTTAGGATGCAAACTGCTTTTTACTCTATATATTATATGGAACAGCTTTACCTAAGTAAGAAGAGGAATATAATGGACTAATAATATGGTGATGCATTTAGCATATTCTAAGGAATAATTTGAACATGACTTAGCTATCAACTTTGATTAAATAATGACTTGCCAAATTGCAATATGATGTGTGCAACTGGCGTATGATTGGGCAATAGGTCAAGAAAATTGAAGCAAAAAAACAAAATAAAAAAATAAAAAAATAAATGGTTGACCCAAACATAGGAAGATATTAAAAAAAATCAAGAACTGAGAGAAAAACCTTCACCAGGTGATGGATTATAAGAGTGATAACTTAATTGATGTGACAAAGACAAACTATCTATTTAATTCGTTGGATTATATTTTGTTTAATTACTATGATGTCTCGTCATTAGTTTGTAATTTGTTGAATTAAGATATAATTCTATTTAATATTTTTATGATTTTGTTTTCATAAATAAAAATCGGATCATAATTACCCCTTTAGCAAAATTTTAATTTTTACGAATGCTGATAATAAACTCCACAATTCCGTTCCAAAAAATTAAATTTCCTATCAAATCCGACGGCAGTCAGAATTTTCATTCTGATTTGCATCCCTTACTTTCAAATATTGAGTCGATTGGATTGACATTTAACCAATATGTATATTTGTAAATAATACACTAGAAAATGTACGTGTTTCTACAACTTATAAATAACAAAGTACATTATTCGCAACTCAGACTTCCGATTTTAATAAAAGCACATTATCTATTCTTCTTCTTCTTCGACGTAGTCACCTTGATCATGTTTGCTATGGTATCCGCAAAATTCCGATTTTGATTCGATCAATTCCGATCTCTATCTCTCGATTATGGAAATCAAAAAAAGAATTAAATATCATAGCCTTGTTTTCCAATTCTCATAGTAATTGTTAAATAGAATAACTGAAATGATTTGTGCAGGCCAAAATTAAACATTCAGGCACATTTTTTACCATTCTTCAAAAAACAAAAAGTAAAAAAACTCAAAAACTCTCTCAACCTTTCGATTTTCTTTCGCAAAGCCCGTGCAAATCGTCAACGGATCGGAGATAATTTTTACGTTTTTACGATCCTCTTGTTATGTAGATTACGAATCCGGAAAAAAAAACGAAAAAAATCACACGTTGGCCTGCTCGTGTGAATTTACACGAGCGCATCCACTGTGCTCGTTTAAGGCACAACTTGCAAACCTACGACGAAACTTATGCCATTGGTATATTACAGTTGGCATGTGCATTGCTTTCATTTTGATAAGCCAGACTAAATAAATAAATAAATGACGATCTTTAATTTAATAGTAATTAAGTGGCTAAATAATTTAAAAAATAATTGTTAGAGAAGTTTAGAGCCCGTTTGGCTAAGCTTATTTAAAACATCTTATAAGCTCCTACATCTGATAAGATGTTTTAGGAGCTGATAAGCTGTTAGATCTTATTTTAAAAATTATTTTTTAAAGTGTTTGGATATGTAGCTTATAAGTTACTTTTTGTTTTTATAAGTTGTTCTGGTGTTTGGAAATAAAAGGTCTGTTTATTGCTATAATGACAAAAAAGTACATGACGCCAGTATAATTTTTAAACTTATTTGACTCAAATATTTTTGTTCCTAAAATATTATTATAATATTTACAAATTATTGTTTCAAATAATAATAATAATAATATAAAATTATATAATAATATAAAATAAAAGTTGTAAAAGAAATATAATTTTTTTGTAGATGAAAGAAATATAATTTATTATGGAGATAATAAGAATATTCGTGTATTTTTATATACATATAAAATATAAATAGAGAATAATTTTTTTTACAATTATTATGATAATTACGATAATTATATGTAACTAATTATTAATCTTGATTACAAGAATACGTTGTTTTGATAAAATATAAATATTATTAGTATTCATGTAATATAATAAAGTATTTGAGGGTAATTTTGTATTTTAAGTGTTTAGTAAAGAAGCAAATAAGATCTTAAAGAAAAAAGGTGGGGTAGAGGTACTTTTTAAAAAACATCTTATAAGCTCCTTAACAGCTTATTTTTTGAAAAAATAAGATCTTTTGCAATTTTTTTACCAAACACCTTTTAACAACTTATAAGCTCCTAAACATCTTATAAGATGTTTTTAGGAGCTTATAAGCTTAGCCAAACGGGCTCTTAATCTACAACATGTCAATGATTAGTAGACCATGTGCAGCCCCATTGGTCCTAATCTATATGCCAAATGCTAAAATTCATTTTCAAAGTATTTCAAATAAAAACAAAATACCTCTATTTTCTGAAATGTGCCCAATTGAAGAAAAAAAAACACCATTATATGAAATTAAATCATTTATGGGATGTTGTTAATTTAATTTCGGGCCTCTTAATAAGTAAATTGATCAAGTATATTGATATGCTTAATTAAGCCAACTCAATAGGCCTACAATTTCTTTATCTACTGGGTCACGAGCCCAATATTGACTACTACTACTATCGATGTCCAATCATCTTCAAATAAGGTTTTTGCCCGACAATTTCAACTAATTAAACTTCAGCCCAATCAATGAGGTATAAATAAATGTTTGAACTCATTCCTTAAGATACGTCATATTATCTGAACAATACTACAACATGTATTATCTGGACTATTTCTACCATCCGCACGTCTGACTTGAATGTCGGAGGGGTATCCGCCGAATCAACCCCCGCTTAGTTTACGTCTTCTATGATCGCAGGTATCTCAAGGTCATCAAGCTCGTGAGCCAGTGATCCACTTTGCTCTTCCAACTCATCTTACTTCAACTCTCTAAGGTGATCTAACTTAAGCATCATTATATATAAATAACTTAATTGCTTACTAGATGTATGTGCTAATTTATACTTCAATCATTTTTTTAACATATTTTCTCTCAAATACGTCGCTAACTCAGACCAATTGAACCTTGTCAATTTTTATTGACTGCGTCGAGTCATTTGAAGAACGTAAGTGTTTGATTCCATGTGAGTATAGTTCAATTGGTTTCAATGTGGTAAGTTAGTGCAAAGTCCAATAATCGATTACTGACAGCCGTAGTGCAGGTCTTGAGTGTTGGTTTCTTGTGAGCACAAGATCCAAATTCATTACTCTAACGGGCCGATAAGTTACCATAATCTACATTTTTCCATAAAAAAAAATTATCGGGCCAGAGGAAGGGGGCCTATAGGCAAGGGATTAGGCCTATCCCAATAAAATATTATCCATTGTTAATTAGAAAAAATATTGATTTATATGACGAAGAAAGATGACATTATCAATTGTTAGTTAGAAATAGTCCTGAATATTCATGGGCATTATAGTAAATTCAACTAAGTATTCCCCCAAACATCAATTTAAAAATAAAAATAAAAATAAAAATAAAAATATATATATAAAAAATTGGCTGTATAGAAGAAAGTGGGGTAGAAGAAGAGAAGACAATAGAAACGGCTTCATTTTCATTGTAATCTTGACAACTGCCACCCATTCACCTCCTTTCTGGTTTTTCCCTTTTCTGTCTTCTAATTCTAAATTTATATGTTTTTCTCTTCAAATCCCTAAATTTTCTCTCTCTACCCCTCTTTCTCTCTCTTCTGAACCTATTACCAAAAATAATTTCAGGGCTGTTTGTACCCTTTCCATCCTCCTCGTCTGTCTGAATTCTTCAACTATTGAACACAGATCTCCATTTGGGTTTTATTTTCTCCTCAATTTAATTTCATCTGGGTTGCATTTCGCGAGGGTGATAGATACATATACATATATATATAGAGAGAGAAAGGGAGGGTGAGAGGAAGATATGTGCAGTGTATCGAGAATTTGGGAGAAAGTATGTACGATGGCTGAAGGGGGATCTCATTATTGTTCGAAGAAGACCGATGATATATGCGGCGACGCGCGTGAGGTAAACATTCCATCTTCTCCCCCATTTTTTGTTTATGTATGAACTGAAAAAGACTTGATTTTTATTTTCACTTTTCTGGGTATTGATCCTCTGTTGCAGATTCACGATTCTGGGTTGCCTTTTCCATGTTGTGGGTTTATTGTTTTTTTATTTTTTAATTAATGGGAGTAGCCGAGTAGATCGAATTTTCCATTCTGTGGTTTTTTCGTAAATAAGATTTGAGATCCTCTGATTTAATTTTGTGTTAGGTCCTTTTTGTTTTTCTTTTGATTGTTCAGTCCTTCTTCTGCATTTGATTGTGCTGCTGCTAAAATTCAGTTGAATTAAATTATCTAATAGTTAATCACAAAAACATCCTTTGTGCATCTATTAATTTGCTGCTGCGTTCTTGAAAAAATCGCAGGATTCGAGTCGAACATTGAGCATGACGAGATTAAAGTGCATTCTTCGCGGAGCAGATATAAAAGCATACATATTCCTCTTCATGCTAATCCCGACGTGCGTATTCGTAATATACATGCACGGCCAAAAAATAACCTACTTTCTCCGGCCGCTATGGGAATCTCCGCCGAAGCCCTTCCACGAGATCCCCCACTACTACCATGAAAACGTCTCGATGGAAAACCTCTGCAAGCTCCATGGCTGGGGGACCCGCGAATTCCCTCGGAGAGTCTTCGACGCGGTCTTGTTCAGCAACGAAATCGACATGCTCAAGATTCGTTGGAAAGAGTTGTACCCTCACGTAACGGAGTTTGTGCTTCTCGAATCGAATTCGACCTTCACTGGACTTCCAAAGCCGTTTGTCTTTTCAAAAATTAGAGACCAGTTCAAATTCCTCGAGCCCAGATTGAATTACGGGCGGGTACCGGGCAGGTTCCGGGCGGGCGAAAACCCGTTTGTCGAAGAAGCTTATCAGAGGCTGGCGTTGGATTATCTTCTCAAGCAAGCTGGTATTCAAGATGACGATTTATTGATAATGTCGGATGTTGACGAAATACCTAGTCGGCACACGATTAATTTACTGAGGTGGTGCGACGGGGTGCCACCTGTACTTCATCTCCGATTGAAGAATTATTTATACTCGTTCGAGTTTCTTCTCGATAATAACAGCTGGAGGGCTTCGGTTCATATTTATCAATCGGGCAAAACAAAGTACGCGCATTACAGACAGTCGGATGTGATCTTGGCCGATGCGGGGTGGCATTGCAGCTTCTGTTTTCGGTACATAAGTGAGTTTATATTCAAGATGAAAGCTTATAGCCATGTGGATAGGGTTAGGTTTTCTCATTTCTTGAACCCGAAAAGAATTCAACGTGTGATATGTAAAGGTGCTGACTTGTTCGATATGTTGCCCGAGGAATATACCTTCAAGGAAATAATCGGGAAAATGGGGTCTATTCCACATTCGTATTCGGCCGTTCATTTGCCTGCGTATTTATTGGAGGAAGCGGATCAGCTTAAGTTTCTTCTGCCCGGGAATTGCTTGAGAGAGAGTGGTTGAATTATGTGGAATTTAAATTAACTGAAAAAGAAAAAAAGAAAACCGTATACTTGATTGTATCGGTTTGAAGTGAAGATTTGGCTCTCGATGAAGGGGGTATTCGTTTAACCGATTTGATGATGACTGTGCGTGGATTGCTTTTATAACCATGCTACATGTCCAGAGCCCTTACGTATATCATTCTTTTTCCTTTTTTTTTACAGGCGTCTCTTTTTTTTTCCTTCGTAAAATTGGACATAATCTTCGGATTTTCTAGAGTGAGTTTCTGTACATATTTTTTTTTTTTTGCTTAAGAGTTTGATTTTCGTGCGAATCGATAGTTTTGATGCGTTTAAATGGGAAATTAATCGGCTGTGACATGAACAAGTTGTTGTAACTAGTTTTACTCGTTTTCTCGTTACGGATGTGATTCGACTGCTTTACGCCATACCTTCGAAAAGTAGTGCAATGTGTGTGTGTGTGTGTGTGTGTGTGTGGTGCAAATTTATTGAACTTCACAGGATTATATACTATACATGTGCATATAGATTCATATATATATATTTTTTACACACATCCGTGTGTATGTGTGTGTGATTGTGTGTAAATTAAAGATAGAAAAAATGAAGAGGGAATCTGATACCCTTAATAATTTGTGATGTGCGTTACTATTCAATTTAAAGTTGGCATGTTCAAATATGCTATCAAGAAGATAATCATTTGACTCTGCATATCTGTCATTAAATTTATTTATGAAAATTATTAGATATTAATTAATTAATTAACAGCATAAGCCAAATCAAATACTGTCCACAGAAAATCATATGTATGTAATAATAATCTTTCAATGAACAAAAACACATCTCATGGCCAAGAAATTCCTGTCCTTATACCATAAAATGGACCACCACAATCTCCGATTCTTCGTAAGTGGGAATCGAATTCGATACGTAATTTTTTTTTATATAAACATTTTTCGAAATCGCGAATCCGATGCCTCCTCATCGAACTGGAATTTTGTTTATTTAAAATATAAAAAAAACTATAAGTAGCCATCTCGATTTCCATCTCCTCCTCACACAACAGCAAATCAAGAACCAGCAAGCGAAAAATAAAAATAAAAAATAAAAAATAAAAAATAAAGAAAAATGCAGATGTATCCTAGTGGCGGGTACAAAGAAGAGTACTACACGGTGGTGGAAGAAGTCGACTATATGATGAAGGACGATCATCACTACAACAAAGGATCGAGCATGCATATGATGGTCAAGCCGACCACCGCAAACCCTAGCTACGTTAACAATCAAATGCATGGCTACGGTGATCACATGAACATGCATGCTCATCAAGCCTATGGCGAATACGATAATCATAACATGAAGCATGGCCATAACAAAGGCCATGGTGAATATGATGATGCTCACAACATCAAGCATGGCTATGGTGGCGGTTATACTTATGGTGGGGCCCACGATTACAATAATAATAATAATCATCATAATCAGAACAAGCATGGCGGCGAAGGCTACAGTGCCGCCAGGTATTCCGAAACCTGGTACGAGAAAGACAGGCGTAACGAAAACAATGATTGGAACAACATGAAAAACAAGCAGCAACACGGTATTGGTAATCACGATCAGCATAGTTACAATGCTGGATTAATGCACGGCGGATATCGGGCTAATCACGGGCCCCACGTCGCTGCGAGGCGCCCTGTCTGGGAAAGCAAGGGCATTGTTGACTGAAAAAAAAACGAGCTTCGAAATAACTATATATATTTATAAATATATATATATATATGTATAAAGAGTGAAGAGGTATTGGGGTAGAGCCTCCTCATCCATATATAAAACGCGTGTATCTGCTAATATATATGTATGTATCTCACGATTTACGTGCTGTAGCAACGACTAAATGAAAAATTACACTCGTCTATCGTTGGCCTGTGAGATTGGAAGACATTAATGACTTGTAATAAGCTTTCTCGGCGTTGTCCATTCGAGCACTGACTATCGTCCACTCTCTTTTACACCTCTGTCTCTCCTCTACGCGCACGCATGTACTTTGTCATAACACATGTGCACAACACATGGTGTTCATCTATATATATATATATATATATATATATATATATATATATATATATATATATATATATATATATATATATATACAAATATAATTAGAGTACAGTAAGTCCCCCCTTGCCACGGAGAAACTCCCGTTCTCTGCTTTGCCCCTGTCCCCCGTGAAAGGATTAGGCGAAAGTTGATATGTATTCGTCTATTTAAATATTTCACGATACATAATATTTACCGAAAAGATCGAGGCTAATTTACCTGGTTGCGTAACGAAGGAACAGTTTGATGAACGATCCATTGTGCATCCACAACTCCTATTTTTTCATGAGCAGGCTATATATACATAGAAACTTACTTAATTCAACACGTTTGTAGAACGTTATTACAAACTTATAAACAATTAGAAGGAAACTTACGTCGACACATTTGTGGAGGGCAAAGTCGAGTCCCCATCCATGGACCAAGTCATTCTGCAATTTTCGAGTATAAAAGAATCACGAGTAAATATATAAATTACACGAAGAATATATATACATCATTTTTGAGTTTTTTTTTTCCAAAATCGAAGAAAAAAAAACCTGAATCATATGCCACACGCATCGCCATGCATCTCGAGAAAAGACGGGAGCCATTATTTCTACAAACCTGCGTTAAATAAAGACAAATTTGATTTCTGAATCTAAAACCAATTAAAGAAAAGACGAACATTCTTATTTACAAAAGAAAAATTTAGAAAATAAATACATACGCTGCACACGGAGGCAAATGGGGATCCGAGCAAACGCCAGGCCTCTCCTTTGTCTCCCTACAATCAGACAAAAAAACAAAACACAAAAATTGTACGTATAGTTGTATATTATATGATTATATCTCACTGTGCGTACGTGTACGTCGCTCGTAAATAATACGAAAACAAAAGATACATGTCTCGTATTCACTTACTTGTGGACCTCACTATTGTTTCGCCTTTTTGTCATCTTCCAAGGTGCTATCTTGTTCGGTTTGATAGCAGGTTGCGAAATTTCTAAACCGTACTTCCTCACAAGCGTAATATATCTTGATTTTTTTTTTAATAAATGGAAGATCAATTATTTATTTACGAACTCCGAAAAATTGAGATTATTGATTATTGATCAGGCTTACTCTTCTGCATTAAAATGCTCGACGCCGAGGTCTTCATCCCAAACGAATATGTAGTCGTAAGGGGCAACAATGTCCGGATGCAGAAACCTTTTAGCATACCACCTTATATATATATACACACAAATATTCATCGTCGATACAAATAATTAACTCAGATTTTTACATTAGTGTTCGATTTTCAAAGAAAAAAAAAATTATTATTTTTTTTACCATTTGGTTTGTTTTGTAGCACTAATATGAATGGCTCTCTTGGACCACTCAAACTCATCCCATTCGTTCGTTCGTCCGTCGTAATGAAACAAGAGAATCGTAAAACTGTCTGGAAACTATAGCAACAACACATCTAGTGAGAAATAAAATAAAAATAATATAAAATAAAAACGAAAAAAATAATAAACCGAGAGATAACCGACTTTTTTCACTGCCATGTCAATGTTGTTCCTTTGGTCATAACCAACAGTAAAAGTGACAAGATAATTTGGTTTCCTTGGCAAATCCTGAGGCAATGCAACACTAAAACGAATTAAAAAAAATCGACACTATAAATATTGTAAAATATAATTACGATATGGATTAAAATGCTTACGTCGCTAGGTAGGCCCCACAATCTACGGAGGTATAAGTCCGATTCCGGGACAACTATTCCCCGAGGCAACCTTTCTGCGCCTCTTGGATTTGAAGGGGTCCAAATCTGGTAAATCGAAATCGGAATCGTTCGGTAATTGTAAAGTTTTATTTAGGAATAATACTCATGCTAAGTAAAAAACAGAAACCTTCTTTATATTATCTTTCAAGATTCCGTCGGAGGTGTTTTTACGGTTCCGAGTAGAGTCGATAGCGGCTTTGTTATCGATGGCGATATTTATCTGACAAAGAAAGAACGACGATGTTAAAAGAACTTAACTCGATTTCATGTTTTTCGAGTTGAAAAAATTAAAGTGCAGAGTCTCGTTTATGTACCTTGGTCGATTGAAGTGATGGAATCGACAATCCTATGAAGAAGCCAAACACGATTCCGATGCTAACTGTAATTAGAATCTTGATACATTCATTTGGATTTTTAATCATTGTGCTGACGGAACAATTAGACAAAAGTAATAAATTAAAAAAACTAAAATTACAAAAAATATCATAGTATATAGTATGCAAAATATATACTTGAGGCATACATGCTTATAAGAACAAACCTATGTCCGATTTTTGCCATCATGGTAATTGGTAAGAGTAAGTACCTCAGTAGATTAGTGGCGGAAAAAAGAAATAACCCAGAAATGATTCTTGAGAATTTTGTTGATTAATAAAAAAAAGGTGGGATTTAATTCACGAGAGAAATCAGAGTGAGAGAGAGAGAAAGAGAGAGAGAGAGAGAGAGAGAGAGAGAGAGAGAGAGAGAGAGAGAGAGAGAGAGAGAGAGAGAGAGACGACTTTGAGAAGTAGAAGAAACGTGGGGTTATTGACAGGGCTTGCAGTAATTGCATGAACATGTCACGTCAACGGGCAACTGAAATTCTTACACTGAATAAAATCGTGAACTTTTTTTAGTGGTAAAGAATGTGTGATTAGCGAGTAAAAACAGGGTTAAATCATTATTAATAATGGTTAATTAGTTTCAAATGGAGAGTTAACAAATAAAACAAAGCAATCGGTCTAAAACAATAAAACCTGGATTTTTTATGTTAGGCAATTAAGGCAAACTTTAAGGAGGGATGAGTTGTCTTTCATAGTGTCTTTTATGTAGTGCAGGAATTTTGAATCCCAACAATTAATAATTTTCCCTTTTTTCCAATATTCACTTTTGAAAAAAATAAGTTGATTTTAACAAAAAAAGTGATTCGTCCGATTTTCACCTCTTTCTACATCGGATATTCAAAGATTTGGACTAATGCTAGCTAAATTAATTATATAGGCCGAAAAACCGAAACACTGGATCGGGGAGAGGCTCACTTACGACATAATCCACGAGCGATCAGACCACGCGTCGGACTCTCTCCATTGAACTGACCCAGATTGCAGGGAGCAAGATAGCTCGTCCTCAGCAGACAAGCGCAACTCGTAGTAGCACAAGGGAGTGACAAGACTCTCTCCGAGATATTCCTAATACACATATTCTTATTATAATTTTTTTAATATATTCTTATAGTGTTTCTCTATGATTCCACTGACCTGATCGTCAGAGTACTAACACCGAAAACCCTCACCGACATTCTCTTTTTGCATGTCTCTCGGAGCGCATGGACTTCTTTTTATTTGGGCTTTTCTCACTTCAGTCTTCAGGCCCAACCCACATCTTCAATTCGTAACTGAGTCATTTAGGCTACACAAGTATCATAAAATTTATTTTCAAATCAGCTCTCAAATATTTTTAACCAAAAAAAGAGAGAGAGTGAATTACAATTACCCCTGATGTATGGTTAATTTACGAAATAACCCCTCTTGTGTGGATAATTACATCTAACCCCATGAACTATAATTTTTTCTTATGCCTTCACCCTTATGGTGTCAAATTCAACATAATCATCTAGATTTCGTAGAATGTACTCTAGTTTGTACTCATTTTGTGTAAAAATACAGTTTCTGATACATCAAAATCTGATATATACAAGCCGAAAAACACATATTATGATCATCTTGCTTCAAAAGGTGAAGTTCGAATAGAATAAAGTGGGTACAAAAGTGATAATAATCCGTATAATCTCGGAAATTCCGCTAAATTTGAAACCGCAAGGGTGGACGCGTAAATATATTTATAGTTGAGGGGTGGTTGTTATATCCAAACAGGGGGTAGACGTGTAAATATATTTATAGTTGATGGGTGGTTGTAATTACCCAAATAGGGAGTGGACGTGTAAATATATTTATAGTTGAGGGGTGATTGTAATTACCCAAACAGGAGGAGTGTTTTCGTAATACCTCAGGGATAATTGTAATTTAAACCAAAAAAAAAATGTTCAAAATAAGGTTCAAACTCCATGGTTATTTTCACAAAGAAAAGAAAATAATAAACGATCAAAATAATTAAAAAAAAATGCTGCAATTTGAACTGGCCATGAATATTTAATACTACTAATAGTTTAGTTTCTACGTTCTTGATAATTAGTGTTTGAAGATTAATGGAGCATGATTTTGACTGAGTGTACAGCCACTCTTTTCGCCAAATACTTTAAATTTTGTATATAAAATTCATTACTATTCATTTTTTAAAATGTTAAATCCCAATTATTTGAGTAAATATTCAAAGTTTTTGACTCATCGTCTTCTAATTCTCCGTTCCGTAACGGCTCTCAGTCTCAGACAAACAAAATTCAAAGTCTCAACCAATAATCTTGACCTTAACTGCCGTGAATTTTTCTAGCCGTTACACCAACACCGTTTCAACGTAAAAGCATACATACATACATTTCACTCTTTCAGTTCCATTTTAATTCTTTGATGCGTAGTTACAATTATTGCAGGCGTTTCGAGCTTAAGACAGCCAAGAAATGGCAGAGAAAAATGGTGGGTCGGTTTCAAATGGGCTGAAGAGAAAGAGACCGCCCCGAATTGAGATCCCAAATGTTCTGCGCGAAGTTTCTACTGATACTTTCAAGGGATGCGGCGGCGGCGGCGCACGGGAGAAAGGTGACGGTGGTGCAGCTGTTGTGTGCTTTGCTGATTCTGGGGTCGGTGTTTTTTCCTTAAAGGGCAAGAAAAAATTCATGGAAGATTCTCACAAGATTCTTTCTTCTTCTTCTTCCAATGGTAATAAGGTATTAGTAGTGGCAGCAAGACTCTACTTTTATTTGTTGTTCTTGTTAGAATATCATGTGCATTATGCAAGGGAAAGTGAGTATTTTTCAGAGGTAAATTACGGCCACCCTTGAGGTAAAGTTAAATTACGAAAAAACCCCTCGTGATTGAGTAATTACAACCACCATCGACTATGAATTTTCTTACACGTACATCATTATGGTGTCAAATTCAACAGAATCTTCTAGATTCCGTAGAATGTTCTCTAGTTTTGTACTCGTTTTGTGCAAAAACAGTTTCAGATGCACCACGGTTTGCTATTTACAAGTTAAGAAACACATCTTATGATCATGTTGTTTCAAAATGTGGAGCGTGTAATAGTGGATGTGCAAGAAGATTCATAGTTGAGGGTGATTGCAATTACGCAAACATGAGGGGTATTTATGTAAATTGACCTTACCTCAGGGGGTGGGTCGTAATTTACCCTATTTTTATTTATTTTTAGTTTTTGGTGAAATTGGAGTATTGTGAAAAATGTGGTAGGGATTCTTTGGGGTATATGATGGGCATGGAGGAAGCAAGGCTGTAGAGTTTGTTGCAGAGAATTTGCATCTGAACATTTTCGAAAATTTGGACAATATTTCCGAAAAGAAAGCAAAGGAAGAAGCTGTTAAGGCAGGGTATTTGAAAACTGATGAACAATTCTTGAAACAGGTAATATAGTTGATAAAAATCGGATCTTTTACACGTCGTTTATACAGTATTTTTTGTTTCCGTGCTTCTTAGTAGAGAATACCGATAATTGCAGGGCATCGGTAGCGGTGCTTGTTGCGTAACTGCTCTGATCGAAGAAAAAGAAATGGTGGTTTCGAATTTGGGAGATTGCAGAGCAGTTTTGTGCAGGGGTGGTGTGGCTGAACCTCTTACGACCGATCATAGACCAACTCGAGAAGACGAACGAAGCCGAATTCAAGATAAAGTAAAATTTTATTTTTGTTTCGTCGAACTTTTAAATTTTCTTTAAATTAGATTTTTTCGGACTAATTTAAAACAGGGTGGATATGTGGAGATTCATCGGGGGACTTGGAGAGTTCACGGAACTCTAGCAGTTTCTAGAAGCATCGGAGATTCTCATCTGAAAGATTGGGTTTCGGCGGAACCCGACACCAAGGTTGTTTGTCTAACATCAGAGATGCAATATCTTGTCTTAGCATCTGATGGACTTTGGGATGAGGTAGCATATTTCCCGATATCAAGCGTCGATTTTTTTCTTTTTATTTGCGTAAACCACGGGACGTAAATTATTGATTCGACTACTAATGACAGGTCAGCAATCAAGAAGCGGTAGACGTCGTGATTCGTTCGTGTTCTTCAGACAGCAACAAGAAACAACTCGTTACATCAAACAGGAGATTTCGACAGGAAAGAAGTGAAGATTGTGAAAACCGAAGCCCGCCTCCGTCTAAGTATCGAAGAATTACAGTGGCGAAAAAAACGAAGATCAAGAACCATTTTTCGACCAATGAGAACCAAGTCTTGATCGAGAAATCGGGTGGGCTAATGGCTGCTTGTAAGGAGCTTGTTAGTCTTGCTGTCAGTAGGGGCAGTTTGGACGATATTACGGTAATGATAGTCGATTTAAACCATTATCGAGGTTTATAAAACTAACCACGTCGATCCAAATGTATATTACTTGAAGACAAGATCCATTAAAGATAAAAATTATCAGATGTTCATTCGATTACAGGCGAAGTTAAGAGGTAAAGGGGGGTCGGAAAACGAACCGTTGACAATTTGGTCAAAGATCCATTTATTGGCTGATTCGGTGAAGTGGGTTCCGTCCCAATTAATCCGAGCCGTCGGATTAATGCAAGATTTAGCAATCACAATCTCTGTGCCATTAACAATCTTCTTACTCCCACATTTAGCAAACCTGTTGTAGTTATATTTCCCTCCATGACCACAGCAAGCTACAAATGGATCCTCAAATCCTGTCATCATTTCATCACATAAATAAGCTTATATATTTATATATCTATATCTATATCTATATATATCTATCTATCTATATATATATCTATATATATATATATATATATATATATATATATATATTAATTATATAATTAATTAAAAAAAAAATTTTAAATTTGCCTAGTTTCTTTGCATGGGCGATGAGGGAATATTTGACGGAATAAACATCGACGTATGTAATAGCAGCCATTGGAAGTTTCTTCCTCAATGCCGAAACAGCTTCTTTTAGTCGGAGATTGAAGTACTGCGAAACGTCGTTGTATGGAATCGAGCAGCCGTATTTATCGATCTGTGCTGCAGTAACTAAAAACCTGTCCATAATATACGGCAAACAACCAACTGGTCCCGTGTTGTGTATCCAAAACGACCTTCCTCCTTCACCGTACAATTTCTGTTCAAGAATCGGTGTATATTATTATATATAAATATACATACATATATATATATATAGTAAAGATTGCATTTTTTTTTCTGACCTGAATTACATCGGAGAATTGTTCTAATACACGAGGAACATAAGCCTTAACTTGGTCAGTGGACAAGTTGAGTTTATAACCAGCAGTGAGATCATTCTGCCCTATGTCGAACGTGTACAATGCTCGAGAAAATACGTCCTCGTCCGGCAACAAATTCCGAAAGAACCCTTCTTTTTTTTTCATGGAATTAAACACAGGTAAGAAGGAAACAGATAATTCGACTTCGAATTCAGACAAATATAATACGGCATACATTAAAAGGTACCTTTTTTACGAATAATCTGCGATCTTGTTACGAAATCGGAGAATTGAACACGTTGAATATCGAGAGAAATCGGACTGTAACCGCTCTGTGAAATGGTGGTGTTCTGAGGTCTGATTGTTGAACCAGCAGTTGCGAAATTAGCTCCATGGCTAAAGTTTGAGCCAATTGAATCAAGAAATGCACTCAGATAAGGCAACTCCATTTTTTCAGCTGATGCAATAAATAAATAAATTGTGTATAATTTAATTCTAGAGTTGTGAATAATCAATTTTTAATATCAGAGAGAGAGAGAGAGAGAGAGAGAGAATGTACCGATGAAATCAATGAGGAGACGGCCATCGGAGAAGCGGCCAGCTGGGGCATGAAAGAAGGTCTCTCCATTGGGCGGAGGAGCTTGGCCGAACGCCGCCGAGAGGCCGCCGGTGTCTGAATTGGAGTCGCCGAAGTTGAAGATGGCCGGAAAATTGCAGTTTTCCGAGCAAAATAATGGGTTAGGGAGAAATGTGGCAAATATTATTACAAGGGTTTGGAATTTGAGATGATAAAACTCCATTAATCTTTTTCTTCCGACACGGGTGTGTAGTATAAAACGATCGGCCACAGATGTAAGAGAAGAAAGATTAATTTATATTATTATATTTAATCCTACTAAAAGACGAGCATATTTTTTCAGTTTGAAAACTATACAAGACAACAAACCATAAAGTTTCAAAGCAAGCATTAATTTATTCTAAATTAAACAAAGAATTTGTTTATTTCAAAATAAGCAAATTACGAAAAAACCCTCATGTTTGGGTAATTACAACTACCCTCAACTCAACTATGAATCTTCTTACACGTCCACCCTTATCGTATCAAATTCAACAAAATCTTCTCGACTCCGTAAAATTTTCTTTAGCTTGTACTCGTTTGTGGCAAAAATGCAGTTTATAATGCACCACAACAATCTGATATTTACAAATCAATAGACACATCTATCTTATGATAAACTTGTTTCAAAATGTGGAGCTCGAATGTTGTACAACAGGTAAAAACTGAAGAATATTCCATATAATCTAGAATATTCACTAAATTTGACACTACAAGGGTGAAACATATAAGAAGATCCATAGTTGAAGGGGATGAGTATAATTACCCAAACATGAGGGAGGATTTCGTAATTTGACTGTACCTTAAGGGGGTGGGCGTAATTTACCCTTAACTTTATGCTTAAATAACCCCTATTAAATCAAAATAAATCAACAGTGTTTAAGATAGAACTAGCTAGCAAGAATATGAATAATTAATCCAACCAATTACATATAATAAATAAATTAAAAGGTGAATTTTACAATACAATGATGAAGATGCAATAGTTGTATGTGCCAGCACTAAACATATATAGTTCATTCCTCACAGCAAAATTATGAGAAAATGAGTGTTGAGCCAAAATACTGCTGCATTCTAACTAGCCAGAGGACAAATACACGATATTTCGAATAATAACCCTCGAGAATCCACAAAATTACCACCTTGACCCCGACCTGCAAAATGAAATGATCATAGGGGTCAATCACCAATAGACCATAAACCATACATTTGAACGAACTTTTTAAACTCTACTACTTCTCATCCAACGAATTGCAACATCGCTTGTTATAAATCAGTTATAACATCAAGAGAAAACTAACTATGTTTTCATAAAATCGAGAAGTTGATTCAAGAACGTTAAAAAGGTGGTATAATCAAAAGAATCTGAAAACACGGAAATGTCGAAGAGAAAGTGTACCTGTCCACATCTCTGTTGCCACCTTCAAATGTTGTTCTTGTCCAGGAATCCGTACTTCCTCGTGAACTAGGCCTCTCGTTGTAGTTTCCACCTCTCGATTGTTCTTGATACGCTCCATGTGTAATAGAAGATCTCTGAGGATATACAGATCTATTATTCTCTTCGTAGGCCCCGGGCCTAGAACGGGGCCTCTCATGAAAGCCCGAACGAGGATCTTCATACGGGCGGGGACCGGAAGAAGGTCTCTCGGGAAAGCCCGATCTAGGCCCGTCATGTGATCCAGGTCGAGAAGGAGGTCTCGAATTCTGCCTCTCAAAGATTTTCTGACTGTAACGAACTTTGTCATCCAACTGATGAACAAGAACTTCCAAATGTTGCTGTTTTTGAAGTATTAGATCTTGCACACTGGTTTGTTCTTCGCCGGATTTTTGTTGCAGTTCATTTTTCAGATGTTCGATTTCTTCCTTCAAGTTCTTTTCTTCTTCTGTCTCGGGCCTGAAACATGATCCCATCATACAATAATTAAAAACTTATATCCATGTTTCGACATTTATTCAATTTAATAAGTCATAACTCAACCAAATTGAATAATTAAAAACTTATATCCATGTTTCGACATTTATTCAATTTAATAAGTCATAACTCAACCAAATTGAAATATCGTTCCACCGCCATACTCAAATACTTCACTCTCGACTCAACCCCACAGCCCTCTTCAACATTACGATTCTTGACAAACCTTATCTCATTAAACCAAATACACGAGAAAAATAACTTACTGCGTACATCACAATTTGCAAAACATGCAATTCCACCACAAAACGGACACTAAATCACAAAACATACACACACAGCACTACTTAAACGATGAAATGCCAGAACCAAAAATGAATTGCACAATCGAAGGGTTTACCTATCAACTCGTTTATGCTCCAACTCAAGATCGATCTTCTTCCAATCCAAGCCTTTCTCCTCCAGCAAAACTTCTCTCGGCTTAGCATCCCCAAACGGATTCACTTTCGGTTTTTGCTTCACCGTTACTTCACCCATGGGGGTCTCTGACCTACTTGACTGAGAACTTGTGGGCCTACTACTCCCACCAGTAACTGAACTCTGCTGCTTCTTCGATTCAATATCCAAATCGAGCTTCTTCCAATCCAAACCTTTCTCCGCCAACACTTCTTCCCTTGGCCTTGCCACCCCAAATGGATTCGGTCTATTCACTTTCACCGGCGTTTCAACCTCATTTTTCGGAGGGTTCGAAGATAATTTCTGCTCTGGTTCATTACGAGTCCAACGATCAGAATCGGGCCTGGAGAAGCCCGACACGAAGCTGGAAGATCTAGTTTGTGGCTGTGTATGTGAAATGGGCTTCTTTGAAGAAGCCCAATTGTCTACTTCATCCGCCCGTGACGCAGCGCCGGAGCCCACACCACCGCCGAGTGAGCTGTACTTTCCCCCGGGTCGGGCTTGACGCGAATCGCGTTCGTCGGGTAGGGTTTGTCTCTTCATCGAAGCCCAATTGTCAACCTCATCAGCTCGCGAGGGTTGATCGAATTCAGAAACCCTAGATTGGGGGAGGGACCCCCTCCGGTCATCGTCTTCGTAACCGTAAGACCTCCGACCCTCGTAGTTCCCTGTCCGACCCGAATTAGGGCCCGAGGATCCGGTTCGCGACCCGTAATTGGAAAACCCGCCGCCTAATCTCCCGTGCTGCATTTCGTCGGGGGACCTCTCCTTGGGGCCGGTGGGGAGGCGGAGCGAGCCGGAATCGGTGGACTGTTGCATCATGAACTCCGCCAGGTTCATTTTCGTCTTCTTCTTCAGCTTGGCGGTGCTGACGGATTCCTTCAGGCTGGGAAAGCTGACTGGCGGCGGCTGCGCCGCCGCGGCTTCTCGCTCCTCGGCCTCGGCGCGCTCGGCTTCCGCCGCCCAGTTGCCGACGTTCCCCCATGGCGATTTCGACATTTTCAAAATTGAGAAATTCGTTTAAAAAATCTCGGATTTAAAAAACTATTTTTCAAAAGGGGGAAGTGTGATGTATATATATATGCATATATATATATTGCAGATCGCAGAGAGTTTTCCTAAATATTTTGAACTCCAAAAGAAATTGAATTTTGAAAAAACTTTAGAGCTAAGAAAAGGAATGAATGATATATGTTTCTCCAACGTGAGCATGTAGAGGCGCGTGGTTGCACGTGCGGCGGGGGTGGGTGATGGGCCACGCTGATTGGTCGAGTGGGACGGTGGGGGCGAAAAAAGATTCTTTCGTTTCCCACCTGAGCTTGATGACGTGGAGGAATATTAGTGGGGCTCGGGCGAGATAGTGACGTGGAAATATCAAAGTATATATCTTTTATTCAAAGAAAAAGGTTTGTAAATGATTACCAGTGACCGGCCCAATTTACAATTATAGGCCCAATTTCAAAGAGAGCCCAAAAAAGATGAAATTTAAACTATTTGTGGGCCGGGCTGCCTACTTTATTTGTTAGCTTCCAGCCCGTTTTTTTACTTTCCCACTTAAAAATAGATTAATCTTCATAAATTAATTATTAATGGATAAATTACCGTCACTCCAAGTAAGATTAAATTACGAAAACAACCTTTCATGTCACTAGAATCTGTCATGTTCACCATTGCGGTATCAAATTTAGTGGAATCTTCTAGATTACGTGGAATATTCTTCAGTTTGTACTCGTTTTACCCCATTCGAGCTCCACATTGTGAAACAAGATGATCGTAAAAAATGTCTCTTGCCCTGTAAATATCAGATTGTGGTACATCAGATACTGCATTTTTGTACAAAATGAGTGTAAACTAAAAAATATTACACGAATTTTGGAAGATTATGTGAAATCTTACACCGTAAGATGGTTGTACTTACTCAAAAAGATTAAGTTTTTTTTTACGTAGTTTGACCATATCTCATTGGTTGTCGTAATTTATTGTAAAATTAATTCAATTTTCATCATTTTGATGTAATTAAATGCAAGAACAGAGAGCTGCAAACAACTTTCACTAACAAAGTATATAGCATTTTTTATGCAGAAAGTTGGCAGCAAACAACATCACTACAATGTACAAATCCCACTATGGCAATTCGGTAATTACCCAAAATTAAAATCAAATCAAAAGAAATCTAAAACATCAAGAACAAGAAGAAAACAGGGGATCTAAAGACTGATGATGCTCAACAAGATCCACAGTTCTCCTCTGCATACCGATCAACACATTATGCCACGTGTTCACCCTGGAATTGCCCCTGCTCGGCAGCCCAACGTTCATCTCGACCAAATCCTCTGCTTTCACACTCAAAACATCGTCGGCGTGGGCCCCGTCGAGCAGCCATATCAGGCAAGAACAGAACCCTTTTGTGATCTCAGAATCACTGTCCAAACTGAATCTCATCACCCCATTTGATTCCATCCTCGCTTCCAGCCAAACCTGAGTCGTGCAGCCGAAGACACGATTTTCTTGAATTCTCGAGGCTTCGTCGAATGGTGGCAGAATGGCGGCGTAGTGCAGCAGCTTTCTGACTCTGTCGATTGGTTCCGGCAGTGATTTGAACTCAAAATCTAGGATTTTTACCTTTTCCGAGACGGTGGTTGTTGATTTTGTCGGAAATGTGAAGCAGGAGAGAGGGGATTTTTTAGGGTTTGGTTTTCTTGATTTGGGATTGTTGAACGCGAATCTTAAAATTGGTGGGTTTTTTGATGGATTTAGTTGGATGTTTGAAGGGGTTGATGGGATAAAATTTAATGGTTTTGCGAACAAGAATGATGGAGAAAGGTGGGATCTTGTTATGGAAGAAGACCCCATGTTGCAGCGTCTGTGTGTGTGTGAGAGAGAAAGTGTGTGTAAGTGTGAGAGAGAGAGGAATTGGTAAAAATGGAAGATCCTCGAATTGCGGAATTTCTATGAGGATGATAGAATTGAGAAGAGATGACAAGATTTTTTTTGCAGGGATGATGATTTTATTCCAAACAAGGCGCCAAAAAAATTGGAAATAAATAATATAAATTAGACTTTCTTTAACGTATGTAAGAAAAGGGTTCCTTTAGAATATTTGGTGAGAGAGAGTTTATTGGAAAATGAATGAATTATTATAAGAATTGTGAGCTGGTTGACATGGTTTTTTACGGTTGATTTACACACACCAACGTGGGTGTATGTGTGTTTGTATACTTGTGAATGGTAAAGATCTACTCGACATAGCATAGTTCTTGATGGTGATCATTATGCTCGATCTTTCAATTTCATTAATTTGCATATACATAGTATGTAAAAGATAAGATTTTGTTTAATGAAATATATATTTTCTTTTGTCCCATCAACTTTAGGTTAATTAACTTGACTATTTTTGTTGATGTTGTTGAGTGCAAGTTTTGTACTTCCACAAATGTGTATATGGCAATAACTTGGCCAATTGGAACGAATCGTGGAAGAAGAAAAGATTGAATGTTGAAAGGCATCTTTCTTTCTTCCTTATGGTCAAAGAAAGATGGTGGAACAATAAAAATTTCATTTCTTCATTATTGCAATATCATGAATAAGAACTAACGAATGCAGTGTCGTTTATATGTCGAACTCGTCACGCATAGTTAGTTCAGTGTAGTTTACATCTCTTGTAAATTTACGAGCTATGTCGAACTCGTCACGCATAGTTAGTTCAGTGTAGTTTACATCTCTTGTAAATTTACGAGCCATTGTACCAGGATACTTTGAATGAATGGATGTAAAATCTCTTATTTTCATCAATAAAAAATGTGAATTACAGTTGTTAATGACTTGGTCAAATATCATATTAATAGCACCACAGTAAGTAGAACTCATTATCATAACGTCCATTGGGGTGGGTGGGTGTGTGTGTGTGTGTGTGAGAGAGAGAGAGAGAGCATGCGTCACTGCATAAACCCCAATCCATTCTAGAAGTGGTAAACTGAAAAGAAAGGCATACAGTATTATCAAAATCAAAGTGACAGAGACATGAAATAATGAGGCATTTGAAAAAGTGCAATACTTACACTATACATATACCCCCACAGATGCAGTCAAAATTTTAAAAAACTTGCATTTCATAAAATGCAATCATAATTTACATCATAAATGACAATAAAAATGCATCAAGATTCCAGTACAACCATGTAGTATCTCCGCCCCCCTACTATGGAAGATCTTATATATATAAAAGGGGGTGGGGGGAGGGGGGCCAATTTCAAGCCTCATTAAGACTACATTTGCATATTCATAAACTTCTCATCAAACATCTTCGCAGGTTCTGACCTACTAAAATTGCATCACCTGCACAGTATTATATATAATCTTTCCCTGCGAAACTAACTCTTCCGGAAATTAAAAAAAAAACGAATTCCAAGTTGATTCACATCTTGTCTCAACATTAGCGCTCCCGACAAATCTTCCTACTAACCTGTGCTACACTATCACAAATATCAAATAAAATCAGGTTCGACACATGCAAGGTGTCAAAGGGTTCTCCCATATGTCGTAATTAGGGAAAGTTTCTTCTGGTAATCCGGTTCGTGTTTGGTGTGTTACAATCACATCCTCGACGAATGTGGACCACCCCATATAGGGGTCACCTAAAGATTTGGACATTAAACCCTTGTCCGGTTTTATGGATTTTAGACGGTGTCCCATGTATCTTCGATGCCCGATTATTAGCTTAGCGAAGTTTCCTCCATGTGTCATGACAAATACATCGGACTTCAGACAGACCAAGAAGTCTAGAGCTGCTAAGCTTGTCACGTGTTTTCTAAATCCATCCAACTCTAATTTGGCAGCTAATTCCTCCTTTGTCACCTGTAATAGATACTTGATGAAAACTAATTGCCAATTTGTAAGATAACAAGAGATGACTCAGCAAATGGACTTACCAGATTAGGGAACATGTTTCTAAGTGGTGCCATGCGGTTCTGTCCACCGTAAACCTGCCCAGAGGCAACGTATATTTGAGTTTCTTTAGGATAACCCATTGCACGAAGCATCACCGCCACCTCACCCGGCTCGAGAGGGCATCTTCCTTCCTTCCGTTTCTGAAGAGCCAAGGCCCAAAGATGAGAGCCATCCTGTAGTACAGAAAAAAAAAATCATACAAGTTGGATTATATGTTATTTGATGCCTCGTGAAAATCTCGACCTGAATATATGATACCTTGAAGCGCCTAGGCCATTCTTTCATTCTGTATATAGCCATTAGTGCTTTCTCCATCCTAGTTCCGACGAAATCACAGAAAGAAAGACCCACCATACCTTTCTCGAATCGTAGATGAAGAGCCCTGCATACATGTGTAAGTATGTAAAAAAAGATTATTATGAGAAAAAATTGAAGACCCTTCATTTAAGAGGGAAAAAAAATTAAATGATGGTAACTTAAGGAACTTAAATAAGATAATCAATGCACTTACATGAAAGGATTTGAACTACCAGTTCGATTTCTCATCCTAGATACGAGCAAATCAGCCATGTTCTCGATTTCAGGAAGAAATTTGAGAGCATGATAGTTCACTCTGCACCTTAGCCTGTTGATTTCTTGAGGGACATTATCATACCTTATAAACAAGAAAGATTGAAAGAACTATCACTAAATATTGTTATGTCTAGGAAGATATAAATCCTCACATACATTGTTATGGAAAGGAAAAAAAAAATCACATTAATTGGAACTGAAAACTCACCCCAGTCGATCGACAAAAGGTTTCAAGGCCATTATCTTCTTCTCCTTTACACGAGGTAATACATTGTCTATGTAGAACTGTGCAGGAGCATACTTCGGAATGTTTTTTACAGTACGCCTGTCATGGATTATATCCGATTACAATGAGATTGGCATGCCAAAAGCCCTGACTTTGTGAATAAATTCAAAAATTTCGGTATCAAGTTTGATGAAGTCCTTCGAAAATTAAACTGAGGGATGTTGCTTCAGTGCCCACTAATCCACTATGACTCATCCAGAACTTTTAACGCGAGAAAGAATACTAGGCTGAAAATAAGTAACCTTATTTTACTTTTCCTGGACTCACAAGCTATTTGGTGGAAATATGGAATTTGTCCATTCATTATTTATTTTATTTAGAGTTGGACAACTGCATATTGCGAAGTTATTGACTCACTGTTACGACAATATATTTCATACATGCAACTCAGCCAAAGCATTATTTCACTCTGATGCAGGTGACTAATATATGTAAGAGGAGTGAAAGGAAAATACCAAACCTTATACTGGTGAACAGTTCTGCTTTATCCGTAAACCATTCCGGGATATCTCTAACAATCCGTACATCGTATTTCAAGTAGTCGATAAAGTGATCTACATCAAATATGTCTTCAAATTTCCTGCAGTAAAGTAAACTTTTAACACACTAGATACCTAAAATAGTCAATAAAATGATCTGCATTACAATTCTTCAAATTTCCTTTGCATTTATACAATTCATATATTAGACACTATTGCTCAGTAATAGATGGTTTACATAAAACAAGAGTGTTAATCAATTTATAAATGTTGAGAGTCCAGCAACGAAATAACCCAGTTGCCTAAACTCATATAATTACGTGTAAGGGCAACACACAGGAGCCTCGATAAAGTTACAAGTGAAAGGTTGGAGAACAGTACGGCATAAGTTGAATAGATAAAATAGTTTTAAAAAAAAAACGACAGTTGAAAAAATGCAATTGATTTGCACCTGCATAAGAAATCTTTTTCATTGTGTATTAAGTTAATTAAAGCAGGCAAACAAGGGTAACACGTTTGGGAACTTCAATTGAATATTATGTTGCTTGCTATTAAATTAGATGCTAAAGCTTAAACTAGCACATGTTTTAAAGGTGGTAGCACCACGACAAAGTTCCCTGAAGTACTTTGCTTTGGTACCTCACTGAGAGCATCACAGATAAAGGACATCACTGTATCATCCTAAGAAAAAATAGAATAGTAACATAGGGTGGCTTTAGTCAAGTTCACTCACGTTTGGTCTTTCCATATCTGGTCTTGCTTCAACACGGGCAAAATAAGAGTGACATTCATTATCTTCGCCACAGCAACAGCATTGCATATCTGTAGAGAAGCATATAGACACTCATAGTCAATAACAGGTCCGCAGCCACTTAAAACTTCGAAAATCCAAATAAAATCTAGTGGTCCATGCAAGTCGTAATAACATGCCTCCTAACATGGGTAAAGAATCAAATGATAAAAGCTATCACTGTCTTCGAGAAGCAAAATAAATTAAGAAGCAGTTTCAAATATCCAGATCCAGATAGTCTCTCCTTCATAATGCATGAATGAACTACATGAAACATGAAATAAATTAAGTCTCTTCAAGGATCACATACAGCAATTCTTTGCTGGTTAAGACCACCCTCAGCATGTATAAATACATAGCCATTTGTTGAATTCTCAGCTGGAAGATCTGCAAGGTGAAAGAAAGGAGATCATTCATATACGGATTAATTCTGACATACGCACATTCAGAAATCTAATCTAGAATACAGCCACAAGATATCCCAGAAGAGAGGTAAGTGGATAGTATTTTTTGCTGTAAAAATATTAGTCTCTTCTGCTTTTTGGTAACCATCACAAAAAGAGTTCCACCCACCCAATCCCAAAGAACAACAATTATGGGAACCCAAAGAACAACAATTGTGGGAACAAAAAGAAACAAGTCGAAATGTCGTGATTCGTGAAAAGTAAAAGTAAAGCATTTAAAAGGCAGTGAATAATGGCCCAGAGCCTGTTTCCTGATTTTAAACAAACAGCATTCCACCAACTCAGGTCCACTTTAATGCATTTAAGAGTATCCCCTACCCACCCAAAACTTGTAAATTTTTACACCTAGTCCAAGGAAATTGGTCTTGCTGGAGAGATATCTAAAATCAAAATATTCAGTTTAGTCAATCAACAAAGCTCATAATAGTGGTATACTCTTCAACTAGTTCATTCCTCAGTAGATGCTTTCTAAATTGAATTGAGTACGGTATCTCATCTAAAATGATTCATCAATTTATACTTCAGGAGTTCTCCTGATTTTCCCATTATCTTTTCTATCCTATATCACTATTACGGCGGAATAGCTTGAGAACAAAGCATGAAAGAAGTAAGATATTTGAAGTCTGAATATCTAAAAAGTTTACTTGCTCTAGTTTTCGAAGGGAAGAGTAAGTACAGATTATAACTTCGAATTTAGATAATTCTTTTCACTAGCCTCATAATCAGATTATTTTTGTTCCATTCTCTTCTTTTCCTCTCAGAGTGAAGAGACCTTTACAGAAAAATAGAAAAGGCAAAATCCAGGCCACTGGAAGGGACAAAGGCGTAATTTCATCAAATTTTCAGAAGTTATCATCATTCATATGATTTCTGATATTGATGAGTACCTGAAATTATTCCCTCATGTCGTTCAGCACAAGGCTTCCATGATGTAGTGGCTGAATAAGGATTCTCCCAGAGCGATGAAGACTCCTTTACCTACATGCAACGAAAGTAATGCAACTGAATCCACAATCCAAGCTGAGGATTTATAAAAGAGCACCAGATGACAATTTGAGCTTACATGAGGGCACTGAAGAGTTATGCCATCTTTTCTGCACAAATATGGGGCGTTCTGCAACCAAAGCAGAGGGTAACATCAGAATAGAAATGATTAGATAAAGCACAACGTCTGTGATAGTTTTTACAAGTATCATAATTGCAAATAAGAATTTGTAATTCAACTAACCAAGTGAGTCTTATCTTCCGGAGAACTAAATTAAAAACCAGTTAACATAAAAGAATATTACACAGTGCAGACTATATTCCAAATAAATCAACTGGGTAGAATTAGGCACCATGCTAGGCAAGCCTCATTGTAATTATGATATGCATCGAGTGATGTACTCAGGCGACCCATGGCATGCAACTTCACAAAAATCAGTTGAAAATTTTATGTCCCAATCTTAAGTAAATCAAAGTTACTATTATTTATCCAATCAACTCTAGACTACACTATACTTTTTTATTAAGGAAATCTCACACTTCTTAACTTGTCTTATTTCAACCTAGAAATATTTGCTAGCACAAAGCAGGTTGCCATCTGTACACTATCAATCGCTCAAAAATGATCTGAATTATGATGGTCGAACTTGTTATAGAAATCAGACAGTCGAAAGCCAGGAACACGGGTGCGATTTCCATACTTTTTTCCACAAAGAATCGAAGTGGTAAAATGAAATTAGAAACGTAATTCATTCCAATTTCGAGAGTCCAATTTCATAGGCATAGACTCGAAACATAATTTCCATGTATTTGTTTTACCCTTATTTTACTTCAGCTGCTGATCACATAGTCCAGACTTTCAGTGTCCGTAAGATACTCATTATACTACAAAATAACCTAAATTATGAGAGCCAAAATCCGATTTCACCAAGTAATTGGCATAATCCATTTTGACCCGTTCACAAACATGCTGAGGAAAAAAATCATTAAAAACAAGCAATTAGCTTAAACCCCAATTCGTCAAATAGAAGGCACAAAACGAGAATATTTCAATCCTATAAAGAATATAAAAATCGAAAATGCAAATCAATTACACATAAACTAATATGTATACATACGAAAAAGGGCATCGGCGTACCAATCGTTTGACGACAGAAGAAACTGAAAGAACGGCGGCGAAAACAACAGCTGCGAGTATGAGAATCGAGATCTTAGATCTATGAGGATGGGGCCTATACAGATCGTCGTTGGGGAAAAAATAGTGCGGGAGAAATGGCTGGACATACGAGCGGAACGAGCGATCCCGTGGATAACGATCGCGGCCATTGTCATGGTCGTCGGCGGCGGGGGGCGATTGGTAGTCAGATGACAATGGGGATTGAGCCACAACGGAAGCGGAAGGGGACGGGGTGGCGCGGCTTCCGATGGAGCTCGAATGGCGGAGCTCCGCCGTCGCTCGCTTCGGGCTGTACGCCAGCTTGAGATTTGGCTGTTTTTCCCCCGGCTCGGCGTATGGCTTGGCTCCGGTCTTCGAAATTCGAATTGCTTTACTGTAGTGCGGTGTTAGCACTCCATTGTGCGTTTGTGTGTGTGAGAGAGAGAGAGATGTGTTTGTGTGTGTGTGTGTGTGAGTGTGTGAGAGAGAGAGGGGTGCCGGAGTAATTATCTAGTGTTGCTGACAGTCCATGTGACTGACTTGAGATCAGAGGTCGTGGTTTTGAAGAAAGCGAGAAGATTAAAATTGTTTTCCAAAAGGGTATTTTTGTCATCCGACGTGTGTACAATCTTCTCTCTTCAATTTCCAAATTAATTTAATCCCCAACGGTTTCAAAATTGTCAAATTAAATTGGTTATAAATGAGAAATTGGATTGAAGAAAGTGTTTGATTGTGGCAATAATCACATTTTATCTGTTGTTATTTTATACAAATGTCTTTTAGACGTAAATTAAATTCACATATAAATAAACATAAAAAAAACAAAAAGTTTACGAGAAAATTACATAAAATAAAATATTCTAGTTGATAATATAAAGGAAAAGTTAAAATAAACATATAGTATGATAGGGTCACAATTGTTCAATGGCCCGAATTGAATTAAAAGCCATAAACAAAGCCCAACGGCGGGCCAGGAACAAGATTGTCTCACCCACTACAACTATTAAAGTCTACCAAATAGTCTCACGTAGAGTATGTGTAAGCGATGGATGTGACTACATTCGGCTTAATGTCGGAAACGGGGGTGAAAATCCTGCATCTTGATGTGGACTGAAAATAGGTCCATCAACCAACAACGAGCTCGCTTATGACAGTTAAAAGCAACAATGGAGCAACATATGTCGTAGTGAAAGGAAGAATATCGCTTTCAGCAGATAAAATGAGCTCGCACAAGTCACCTCATTTGCACGTACATCGTGGTTTGATAAGATAGGGGTCCCACTAGACTAGGTATAAATGCAATTGTGGAACGAAAAAAAACAAAGGGTTTTTAATCCTCTTCCTATATTACATTCAATACGCCATTTTTTACCTCTTTCAAAGATATATCATTTTTCACTCTGCTCGACTGACTTGACCATTGGATAATTAATGCCTACGAAGACCTTCCAAGCACTCCTTTTTACAAGTCGTCTAGAGCAATCGTTCTCTTTCACGGTCGGGCTTTCCTTCGTCTATGATCTCTCCCTTTTCCAAAAGCCCATTCTATTTTATTATTACTTTTAGGACCATTTAGACATAATCATAGTATTATTTGAAATGATGTCAAATGTAATAATTCTAACGTGGAACCCAATTACCATAAAATAAAAATCCAGTTGCAATTGAAAACAATATTCTTTTTAAAGAATTGATTTTTATTGAAGAAAATACACATACTTGCATTTCAACATACAATTAAAAGAAAAGAGACTGCAAATAAATTATTACCAGAAAATTCTTCAATTAAACATAAACAGAATCTAAAAATTCCTCCTTTATGATTAAAAATGAGATTTTTGTCCTTACATCTCACAAGCACAGAAACATGAAAAATGCCCTGCTTTGGGATTGCCAAATAGAAGAATAGAGAGCAGCAGCAACTCATTACTCATTAGATTTATAGAGAGCTGCAAACCAAACCCCATATGAAAAATCATTAAATTTCATTTTCTTCTGTCTACCTATATACCACCACCTTTGTCTGAATCTTTGCCTATTGATAAGCATGCCAAATACTCCACTAGCTGCTCCGGTTCCTCCCCTTCCTCCACTATCTGTAACAACGTAAATTAGTAAATTCGATGACTACATTAATCAATCCATTTCGTTACAAGTCGGGATAGTAAAAGAAAAGATATATATAATTCCGTGTTCACTCGATGTAGTTAAGTGACATTCAAGATTGTAGTACAATCGAAATGTTTTCGCAAAACAATACAAGTAGGCAACAATACCGATCTTTCTCCTAACATATTTAATTTAGCTCAAAAGCCCACATGGCTTTACTGTTAAAACGAGTCCAAATTGAATTATGGTAGAATCATTGTCTTGATTCAAGAAGATTAAGTAAGTACCTTAATACGAGCATCTTTGCTGAAACCCTTCTCAACGAGAAGATGAAGGCCAAGTGCCTCCAAACGGCCACGAATATCTTCATGTTTGCTATCATTCTTGATCAACTGCCTATCACTTCCTTCCAATGACACGTTTCGCCCTATCCATACATATAACGCATCAACTTTCTTTGTGCCGAAACTTACTTCGGGTATAACTATAATATAAACTGATCTAGAATCAAGAATGCTAGAATTCATATCCATTTTCAGCATAGAAGGCCACTCGTAAAATACTATGTTTTTTTCTCCCGCTATTTTGTTAGTCATGTCATCTGCTGTAAGATCAATTTTTTCGTACTTTTTTTCATCGCACAATCTACTTAAAACGTCAGCATCAGCCTCGTGGCCATTTGCATCTGAATCATGTTCATCATCTTCCAAGTACATACTCGAGTTTTGTGAAGAAGTTCGAGATTCTTCATCAATGGAGGGCAAAATAGTAATTGTCTCTTCTGATAAACGTGTTTTTTCATCCTCTATAGGAACAGCACTTTCCTCTAAAGGACCACTCTTAGCAGGATCAGAATCTCCCGATTCAAGACTCTGAGGTGATGACTGAGCAGACACGAATGATGAGTCGGACCAGTTCGACGATGATGGAGAAAACGTAAACGAGCTCGAATAATCGGATGTTGAAGGCGAGACCGATGGAGATGTTAAATCGGATTTCGGTTTACTAACGAAAAAGGTGGAAAAAGAATCCACCAAATCGAACGACGGTGATTTTAAATCGTTTTTCTTCGAACTTGGGCTGCTTGTCACGTAAGAAGCAAATGAATCCGGTGAATCACATTGAGTACTTGACTGCAACGAGACATTATCAAGAGAGACAGTGTCTTCAACTTTTTTAAGATTAAGTTCTTTAACAATACCCTTTACAAACTTTCTCCTCAATCTATTCCAACCATTCTCCCTAGCAGGAAGGCATGTCTCGGATCCTGCTTCAGATAATGGAAAAGGCGGTACAACTCCAAAAGCAAGCGCTTTGTGAAAGATTTCGAAATCTAAATCGTACTCATCGAGTTTCCTTTGACTTGTAGACCCTGCGCAGAAACTCTTTTCCTCCTTGGACTTTACATGACAGCCATTGTCTGAACCTTTTATGTAGCTGAAAGCATCCCAGAATTCAGATGTCTCTTCGCCTTCTTCGACGGTTACAACCGGACATTGAGCACTTTCATAACGAACAACTTGGGAAGCAGCTGCTTTGGCATTTTCAGACATCACCGAGGAGCAACATGTCCCAATCCAGACATACATAGCAGAGGGAATGTGGACAATGAACGCCCCACGCGAGTCAAGCTTATCTGCACCTGGTTCGGACAGCATTTTCGGAACGAGATGAAGAGGGTCGTACGGCGAGTGAGGTGCCACTCGGTACATTCTAATCACAGAAGATGGACTTGCAGGGAGAGCATGCACGCGCTTCTGACATTGCAACAGCTGGCAAGCAAATCCAACGTTCGGATTAGCCACCCCTCTAGCTGTTTTGACGTGCTGGAAAGCATCATCGAAGCTCCGACCCTCTTTCCACATAAGATACGCAATGACCAACGAGGTTGACCGAGACACCCCATGACAACAGTGGACAAGGACACGGCCACCTTGTTCACGAACATCCTCGAAATAATCAAAAACATCGTAGAGGATACTTGTAATATCCTGAGAGGGGCAGTCCTGCAGCCAGAGCGTCTTGTACACAAGCTCGTTCTTGAAATACTCCGGGCAAACGAACCCAACACAGTTGAGCACGTGGGTTATCCCATTCTGACGGAGGATTTCACGGTTCTTAGCAATTGCATCGCTTCCTAAATATATATGATCCAAAACTCTAGAGCATTCCATATCAAAGAAGGCGATTTTGTCTCTTCGGAATTCGAATTCTCTCGGATGATGCTGCTCTCCGGTCGAGTTTTCGCGGGGCGTTAGAGAACGAGGCCTTGCGCCAGGTGTCGGAGGATTAGGCCATACTCCGAGATCATCCGAGCCAGCTTTCGGCCATTCCTCGATGCTCGGACGAGTGATGGAAAGTGGCTGAAGTGGCGGCAAACATGCCCTTGCCTTGCTGTTCCATTGTGGGTTGGAATTCGATTTCCGTGGTGGGCGTTCGGTCCACGAGACAGACCTCGAGTACGTCTTCCAACCTACTGCTTGATCTTTCTCTTCTTCCCTCAACATTTCAAAATTTTAAGCTGCCACTCTGTGAAACCAAGTGAAAGTTTAATAAGTATTCATTTGGATTACCACACAACAAACATCAAAAAACAAAGCTCTTTATCGGGTTGGAAGAAAGAGTTAACCAATTTCCCAAATTCCCAATTTCAAGATCTCCCCCTACGGTAATTCTCAGAAACCAAAAAAAAAAAAACAATAAATTCACATATTCAGTATTCAATATTATAACTACGATTGAAAAAATCAACCAAAATTTCTAACCTAACATCCTTGACCAAATATTTCTGAATCAAATAACAAACCACGACCCAGTAGAAACCCACTAAACCAGCAACAAATTGGATGAAATCTCGATATACACAAATCCAATTCAATTAAAAAAAAAACCCTATTTGAAGCATAAAATAACTAAAAAGTCCCAAAAATCAGCATCGATAATTACAAAGAGAGAGAGGGAACAATAATCGCTTACATGAACTAGCTAATTGGTTCTGGGGCACAAAGCAGCAGACATTTGATCAGTACGCACTGAAAATACGGAGATATTAATAATATTATTATTATGAAAAAGAAAAAGGAAAGGAATAGGAAAGGATCCGTTCAACGGAAAGTGCTTAATTATTTTTTTATTTTTTTTCTAGAGAGAGAAGCTCGAAGGTGGGCCAAACATAGAAGCGAAGAAGACAGGTTGGAGTTTTTATAGATCTGGAAGACAAGTGGTCAAATGCCACGTCATCTCTGGATGCCGTTGAGAGGATTTAAGTAGGGTTTTCTTTATTTATTTTTTTGCACGAGAGCATTTATTTTATTTTTTAAATTTCAAAAAATTGAGATATTAATAATTTTTTGGTTATTGTATTTGGGCTTGGACTCTTTTTATTGGCTTTTTATTGGGCTATTTCAGGTTAGTCTTTGGATCATGGCCCGTAATTAAAGAATAATAATAATAATAATAATAATAATTATTATTATTATTATTATTATTATTATTATTATTATTATTATTATTATTATTATTATTATAATAATAATAATCCACGTATTCGATGTGCTTAAATAGCTACGGTCCAATATGATCGTTTTGATGCTTATCTCGCTTACTGTTATGGTTAGTTCAGAGTCGATGGTCGACTAGCAGTTGGTTATGATCACATGCTAATAAATCTGAGCTGGCAGAAGAGTTGTTCCAACAACTTGTTATTCAGCAGCTGAAAACGGTTTCAAAGAGCATGTGCATTGACTGGATCCGAGGAGTACATAATACCTAATTGGTGCACAAGATTCATGAGGCATCGAAAGATACGCCGTTTCAGTAGCAAACACTTTGTGTAGCAATAAAAATCTTACGCATCTTTAGGGTTTTTAGTGAGATGCTAAAGTGTGAGCTGCATCGTGCGTGATCGTAAGCTTGTAATCTCCATCAACCGTTGACAATAAAGAAGTTGTCATTATTGTTACGGTGTATATAAGATAACACTGATTTGAACCACGTAATCTTAAGTGTTCTTCGTATTCGTTTCATTGTTCCATTGAATTGTGTTTTCAAACTATATGGTTTAATTCACTAACACTTACGAATAAATGCATGGAAAATTTCTTCTATATAAAGATATGAAATTTCATAAGTGGATAGAAGTAGGAGGCATCCTTGAAAAGAATATGCTTTAATTTGGGAGTTGTTCAAATATGAAGTAGCTAGCAAGAAGGGGACACACCTTTTTCTAAAACATTTTAAAACAAAAGAGTAGATATGATTATGTTAGCATGATTTTCTAGGATTCTGTCTGATTCTATCTGATTTTATCTATGCTTATCGGAGGTAAAAAAACATGACCCATTAGAATTCTGACACGTGTCAAGGTAATATATTTTGTATATATGATATATATTTAGGAAAAAGAAAAAAAAATGATACTTGGATATATAAATGACATTGAATTAACCGAAAACGACAAACTATTTTGTCCCACACATACTATTTAAATTTTAGTACTGGTTTTTTTTTTAATTAAAAGAAAACTGATAATTAATTAATTAATTATAGTGTATTGTTTTCTTTTAATTGTAGCTTAGATAGTTGACCAAAAAGATTGACGTGGTACCTTCCTAGAAAGGTTACGTACAAGTTTGCACATTTCTTGCGCTTCAATGAAATTATGACTTTGTTCCCATTTTTCTATACAATTTTTCTTGCGTATACTTTTCATTTGAAGTTCCCTATTGTCCGAATTTATTTATATTGTCTTGCAATTTACAGTCACCCTGAAATACGTTCAAATTACGAAAAAATTTCTCATATTTAGATAATTATATCACTCTATCAACTATGTACAACAAATTGACGAGTGATTGTACTATTCAGATATAGGGGTTTTTTTGGTAATTTAAGCGTAGTACTTCAGGGTGTTGTAATTTGACATATATTGTAAGTTTAATTTCTTGGAAATTGTTTAAGCAAGAAAAAAAGAGTACAAACAGTTGATTTTTGGGAATTAATATTAATTACGGGGGCCATAGTTATTAATTTTTTTTAAATCTTATTCATTGACTATAAGCCGCCAAGGCAAAGACTTCATTAGTTTTAAAATATTGATTTTTTTTAATGGATAAGTTGAACTCGTCCAATGAAAAGAAGCCACGTATGTGTGTGTCTATATATATATATATATATGTAGCACGTCTGTTATATTAAATTCCTGCAACAATTCGTCTCTGATCAGTTCTCCCAGTTCCGATCATATTCGGCAGAATTTTTCGTACTGATTTGAGGGATTAATTCTCTGCAAATTTTTTGACTTTTGTGAGTAATGGGGAACAAAAGTTCGAGCCCAAGATATTACACGTCATCATCGTTTGATGATCACGGCGGCGGCGGCGGCGGCGCGGGATATCCTCACGACCCGTATCCCACGCCGCGGCACCACCACGCTCCGCCGAGTTACACCCACGCGCCGCCAGCTCCACAGCCAAACCGCCGCCTCGATAGGAGATTCATAAGAATCGCCGATAACTACCAGACGCTTGATCAGGTCAGGCCATTCCCGGAGAAATGTTTCTTGTGAAAAATTGTAATTTATTCAATTGATTAAATAAAAAGAATGAAATTTGACAAGATGGAGAATTTTTAATGATCTTCTCAGGTTACATCTGCTCTTTCGAAATCCGGTCTGGAATCTTCAAATCTTATTGTCGGAATAGATTTTACAAAGAGCAATGAATGGACAGGTTTCAAATTCTTGCCCACAACTTGTTTGATGATTTTACTCAGAGAATCTTACACTACACTAATAACTCTATCTGAAATGAAATAAATCCAGGGGCCAAGTCTTTTAACAGAAAAAGCTTGCACCATATTGGAAGTGGACCAAATCCATATGAGCAAGCCATTTCCATCATTGGGAAAACCTTATCCTCCTTTGATGAGGACAACCTAATTCCATGTTTCGGATTCGGAGACGGTACGAAAAAAAACAGGAAAAAAAAACGAAAAAATATCATTTCGTTCTTGATCTTTTTTTCGTTTTTGTTATGTGCATAAATAGTTGACTTGTATGGTGTTCTGCTATTTTTCTTGCAGCGTCAACACACGACCGGGATGTATTTAGTTTCTATCCAGACGGGAGGTTTTGTGATGGATTTGAAGAAGTGTTGAGAAGATACAGAGATTTAGTTCCTCAACTTCGACTTTCGGGTACTAATTTTGCACCTTAATAAAGGCTTAAAATGAGTTAGTAAACTAATGTTAATAAACTCGGTCATGGATTCACAGGTCCAACTTCGTTTGCACCGGTTATCGAAATGGCCATGAGTATTGTTGAGGAAACCGGAGGCCAGTACCATGTATTACTCATAATTGCCGATGGCCAGGTAAAAAAAAAAAAAACCGGGATCTTACAAGAATATTGTCTCTATTTCCGAAACTGTTTTTCCTGACTAATATAATGAAAACAAAATTTGCTGCTTAATTAGGTTACAAGAAGTGTGGATACTCCATACGGTCAATTGAGCCCACAAGAGAAGAAGACAGTTGATGCTATTGTCAGAGCAAGGTACATAAAGACTTAGCCATTTTCTTGTCAATGTATATATATACACATACATATATATGTATGTATGTATGTATGTATGTATATACTCTAACATTTCTATTTCATTTCAGTGCCTATCCCTTGTCGATTGTTGTCGTTGGTGTTGGGGATGGACCTTGGGAAATGATGCAAGAATTCGACGACAATCTTCCTGCCAGAGCATTCGATAATTTTCAGGTAAAAATTTTCGGACAATTCACTTAAACAACAGAAAATTTCCATGTCTGAGATTGCTTTGCAACATTTCTCCTTTTTTTTTTTTACCAGTTCGTCAATTTCACGGATATCATGTCGAAGAACGTGGAATATTCAAGAAAAGAGGCTGCATTTGCCCTTTCGGCTCTCATGGAAATCCCTTCTCAATATCAAGCTACATTAGAGCTCAGCATATTAGGGTAATGATAAATAAATTAATTAATTTAAAAAAAAAAAAAAAAAAAAAAAACCGATCCATCAATTTGTCATAGATTTACTTTCAAGATTCCATTTTTATGATTCCCCTGTTTTTTTTTAATAGTCAGCAGACAGGAAATGCTCCTAGGAGAACTGCGCTTCCGCCACCTGTCGGCAGAGGAAATGTTACCACTAGGCACAATCCTTACAGTACAAGCAGTTCACAGAGGAACACAAACGTTCCCCTTTACCCTGGAAACGAAAACTCTGCCAATACAGCCTCTTCCTCGAGCTCTCTTTACGACAGTAAGGTAAGAATCCATACACACATATATGTTCCTATGATTCTAATCTTGTCTCTTCTTTTCTTTTTTCGAATCGTAAATCTCGTTTCTTTCTGAAACAGCTTTGCCCGATATGCCTGAGTAATTTAAAAGACATGGCTTTTGGATGTGGCCACCAGGTATATATTTTCGTTAATCGTAATCTCTTTTAGATCATCAAACATAAGACAGAGTCTAATAAAAACACATATGCATTACAGACATGTTGTGAATGTGGAACGGACCTTGAATACTGTCCAATGTGCCGGAGCACAATCAGTACGCGAATTAAGCTTTACTCATAGCCATGCGTACATACTCGTCGTAAAAAAAAAATCGTCCAGTTGCGGTTCCATGACAACATTAAATCTCTGGCTCGAGATTTTTACTTTTCATGTAAAAAAAAAATGATTTTTTTTTAGTACAGGGGAAATGTAAATATCAAATGAACAGACAGGATTTAGCAGGGGTCCTAAATCCTGATCAATAATGACGTAAAAATCTCTACTGTCGTCGTGCATTGGAGATATAGCTTCTTGAATTTTTTTTTTGTCCGAGTTTCGGGTTTCGATCGTGAGAATATCCGAGGAATGACCAACACTTATTTCGTTCTGGTGTACAATACAATTGATTGTAAATTTCTTTGTTTTTTTTTTTTTCGTTCGAGTTGAAATTGCTTCCTTTATTCTTAAATATTGTATCTCATTGTGTATATGTACTATGTAGTAACCTTCTTCAGTTACCCGGCATTCGTAAAAGGAAAACTCAAACAAATACATCAAGATTCACAGTAAGCAAAAATCTTATCCGAACCAAACCCGAGCAGTAGGAGATTGCGAAAGAGACAAAGATAGTCTCTAAAAACAAACTTAAGGAAGACGAAACGAAAATGACTAGGAAAGGATTCGGGTTAACGGGTCGGGTTTGGGACGAAACTCAAACCCAAGAAATGGAATTAAAAACCAGGAACTTATGGTTACTGTAATGCCCTTTTGAATAGTGTCCAATCTTTAATTTACTTATTTGACGTAAGAATCACTTTTGCAAAGGCTGTAGCTTTTTCTTTTGTGGTTTTTGCCATATTTACTTTCTTGTCCCTGCATGAGATTCACACTTGTTCAGTCAAGAACACTTCTTTATCAACTTTTGCTTTGAGCTTTCATCTCCGTAAATACCGCAGTTATTACCTGTTAATTGAGGATTACACACCGCAAAATCGAAAAAAAAAAAAAAAGCAGTCTTGAACCGTGATTTTCTTCAAAGTTACTGCAAGAATTGCTGTTTAAGCTATTCAATGAGCATCTTTTCGTTTCTTTTTTTGTCCCCGTTATTTACGAGGCAACAACTATCAAATCAGTTGATCCCATATGCTGGTCATGAGCTTTACTGAAGATGAAATTGCCACTCCAATCCCTTCATCAAGTTGATTTTCTTACAAGGGAAATCCTCTTCACACATGATCCCGATAATCGTTGGCTCGATTCTCATCTCCTGTTGAACCTAGTCGAGAGAGTTTTCTGTTGTACTTCAGACAATGTAAAGTTATTCTTCTCTTACAACAATGCTCTAACTTTCATCCAAATTACTAAACTATGATCAATTTTAATTCGTTTCAGGTTTCTGATCCACCACAACTTGATGCAACTCGTATTAGTGAAATTGATCTGATTGGATTATCAGACGAGCCAATCTCACTCATCATCTACAAGATCTCAAACGAGGTAATTAATTCCGATTAAAAAATGTATCTTTTAAACATAATCGATATTATTTTCGTACGTCTAATACGAAATCTTGGGTAAAAAAAAATCAGATCTTTAGCCTACGGTTTGAGGACGAAAATCTGCACAGAAAAACGATTTTCTTGCTCGAAATTCTGAGTCATTATAAGTGGGATGCGAAACTTGTCTTAGCTCTCGCATCTTTCGCAACCAAGTTCGGAGTATTTTGGCTCGTTTTGCTGTTACAATCCGAAAACGCATTGGCAGATTCACTTGCAATAGTTAAACGGCTCCCGAAGTCTATCGACGTGTTAAAACCCAAATTCAAAGCGTTGAACTCTTTGGTTAATTCTATGTTGAATCTGACGAAACTTGTAATAAGATTCGAAGTAATGTACGTACATCACGAACTTGCGGATAATAATGCTATGGATATCACTAAGTCCAAGATCTACGTGGCGACCTACTGGATATTCAGAAGCGTATTGGTTAGCTCTTCACAAATTACGGATTTACGAAACTCGAGACTTGAGCAAGTGCATGTTCTTTCCCTTTGATCTAACTATTTCCTTTTTCGATTCACATTTTTTTTCTTTTTTCTTTTCGGTTTAGAAAAATGAACAAACTGTTCAATTTCAGGTATTCGGACAAGACGGTTATTGCAGCATGGGAGCTTCTTAGTCTAGGAAAGAAGTTGAACAGTTTGTCCCGTGATCTTGGAGAATGCGTCGATCAATGCCAACACCAAATAGGTCGATTTTTCCGTTAAAAAAAAAAAAAACATTCTTGTATAGTTTTCCATGTGAATGAAAAAAATCTGGATTAGTTTGTGATAATCTAACTTTAATTTCAGAGACAAGGTTATACGAAAAGCTGCTACGTATGTTTAAGGAAGACGAAGTCGATAACCAAAACGCGTTAAGGATTTTATTAGCCTCGGAAAACGAGTTCCCTTTGAAGAACCCTTCTTCAGGAGAGAAGGTGAGTTTTCAAAGATTATTACATGAGTTTTAATTTATTATTATTATTACAAGACCTCTCAAAATTATTACATCTTTGTGTTATCGAAAAACAGAGTGGAGTTCTTGATCTGAAAAATAAAGTAGTTATACTTTTGATCTCGAAGCCGGAGCTTCTACCTATAGACAAGATATTTTTGCTGGTTCAACACATGACAAGAAACGAGGGAAGCTACGAAATAGTATGGCTTCCGATGTATAGTAAATGGAGCGTTGATGACGTGGCGAGTTTCGAGTTTTTATCTAGTCGGTTGCCATGGTTATTTATTAGAAGGCCGTGGTCGATAAATCCAACTGTAGTAAACTACATCAAACAAGAATGGGGGTTTAAGGAAGATCCTATGATGGTTGTCCTAAACGAAAAGGGCGTGGTTGTAAATTCAAATGCAATGGATATGGTGTGGATTTGGGGGAAGAAGGCATTTCCGTTTTCGAGTTCGAGAGAAAAAGAGCTACGGGAGAACGAAAATTGGACATTAAATTTCATGATTAATGGGATCGATTCTTTATCGTCCGAATTGGTAAGAAAAAAATGCATTAATCTTTACTAAAAAAATCACTATTTTTTATTTTTATTTTTTTTGTGAATTGATAAATTAGTGTTCGAAAATCTCAGGGGGAGGAAGGCAAGAATATCTGCATTTACGGAAGCGATAATTTGGAGTGGATAAGGGAATTTAATTCCAAAACGAAGAAGATAAAGAGTACTATAGTAGGGAATATTCAGTTTGAAGCAATATACGTTGGCTGCAAAAATCCCGGCGAAAACGTGAAAGACATTATCGAGACCGTTTCTCAAGAAAATCTAAGCGCTACTTTGACTTTCGATAAGGTGCGTTTGTTCTGGTTCCGATTGGAGGCGATAAAAAGATGTAATTTTTCGGGTAAAATTGGTGATGAAGTTGCAAAGTTGCTAGACTCGAATAGCAACTTTGGTTGGGCTGTGATCGGTAGAGGGTCTTTTTCAACGGATGTGATGAAACTCGATCGAGAAAGAGTCGAAGAATGGTTCGATAAGTTTCCATTATGGTGCAAAAATGTCGAAGAAACGGGCTTAGTTGAGCCTCCTTTAGATGGTGGAAAATGCAATTATCATGAGTTGGTTGCTTATGAAGAAGGATCGATCGAGAAAATAATGATTTGTGGTTCTTGCAAACGGCCTATCGATAAATTTGTTGTCTACAAATGTGACGAATAAATCGGTTTTCTTTTTTTATTTATTATTATTTTAACGACTTTTTGTGACGCAAATAAGTAGATAGAACGAGTACAAGACTACGATCGTTGTATCATTTATTTATTATTATTAATTTTCTTTTTGAGAGCTAATTGGGAGTATTTGTAAATTGTAAGGTGAAAATAAGGTATATGCTATAAAAACCGGATTTTTTTTTCTTTTCATTTATAAAATTATAACATGATTTGAATTTTAAGAAATAAAAATAATAATAAAAAAAAAAAAACATTAAATCCGTTACTGACAAGTATAATATTACTTCAGTTATAAAGGGTGGATCCTTTACAGTAGCAGCAACTACTTAAGACGAAGTATTTGTGGCAATAACATTTGGATAGAACGTGCTTTTCCTTTTTTTTGCTTGGGACTTCACTTTAAGGGTGAATATATATATATATATATATATATATATATATATATATATATATATATATATATATATATATATATATATATATATATATATATATATATATATATATATATATATATATATATATATATATATATATATATATATATATATATATATATATATATATATATATATATATATATATATATATATATATATATATATATATTTACACTTAATAATATGATAAATTATGGACACCCCTTGTGTAATATCAAATTACGAAAAATCCCCTTATGTTTAAGTATGGTGTAAAATTCGACTTAAAAAATGAGTACAAACTGGAGAATATCAAATTACGAAAAATCCTCTCACGTTTAAGTATGGTGTATTTACAAGCTAAAATACACATCTTATGATCATCTTGTTTCAAAACATGGAACTCGAATGGGGTAAAAATGAGCACAAACTGGAGAATATTCCACATAATTTAAAAGATTGTATATATTTGACACCAAAAAAGTAAAAGTGAATAATTGTAATTATCCAAACATAAGGGAAATTTTCATAATTTAAGCTTACATCAGGGGTGGTCGTAATTTACGGATACACACTCTTGGACCATTAAAATAACCCAAGTATCAAGTAAAGAAGCATTTGAAAACAAAAAGGATTTTCATTCCTATTCCAAATCAAGATGTTTGCTAAAGCAAGATTACACTAATTTTCAGAAAGAAAAAAAAAAAAAAAATCATTTTCATAAAATCTTTAATGAAAAAACAAATAAAACAAATGGAATATTATATGGCTGTAAAAATAAGTTGTCGAGCATGCAGCAAAGTGATATTCCACATGAACTAAAAACCAAATTAAAGCACAAGATTTTAATTTCATGAGAATATTGTATGAAACAAGTAAAGAAGATTCAAACATGAATCACGTTCTACTATAAATTTAACTAAATAAATAAAATAAAGTTACATTATATATGTTCTTTTAAGTTTTTAGCAAGCGATACCCCTGTATTATGTCTAATTATCGGAAAAGTCCATATGTAAAAACAATTAGCATTTACTCCCCTATATTACTAAGTCAAAGGCTCCAGCCCCCCTATCACCAAATCGTGTGATGCACGCGCCGTTGGTGCGGTTTGTAGTTGTTATTTTGACATGAAAAGTCAGAAATATCCCTTAAATTTAAGAAGAGAAAAAGAAAGAAATTAGAAATTTTCCTTTTTTTTTTTTTTTTTAATACATTGACTTTTCCAGCAATTAGACATTTCACGGGGGTTTGTATGCAAATAATTCATGTTCTTTTAGTACAGTAACTTGTCTCTCTTATTACACTAAACCACAAATGAAGCAAAGAACAAGATCCATTACAACTTTATTCTTTGTTTCTCATAAGGAAGAAAATAGTAGTAATCACCACATCAAAACCATCTATATAAGACCAAACATCACAACACCAAAAAAAACACACAGACACAACCAAATCTCCCTCTCCACAATCCCCAAAATACCCCTCCCCCGAATGGCTAATCGCAACTTACTCCCTCCATCAAACCCTCTCCCGTTAACCACCGCCGAGCGTGTAGTGGCTCCGACAAGAGCCCCACTCCAGAGTGGGGTCCACGACTTCGTGACCGACCACAGCCTCATCAGGCCGGCCAGCCACCACGACCAGGTGGTGGACCACCACATGGGCGCCACTACCGCGAACCACCACCTCGGCCAACAGGTGGCGGTGCCGCTGAGCGCGCCGGTTCTCGGCAGGCGCCAGCCTGGCAGGCAGGGGGACCACGACCGGAGCAACTTCTTCTCGTCGGACGATAATGCCCTTACCAAGCAAATTCAGGGCACTCATGCCCCCGATGTTCAGGAGCTCGACGTGAAGCCGCTTCTTGCCATTGTCGAGGATATCATGCGCCTCGCTACGCCTGCGTCTCACGACACTAATCTTGTACGATAATATATATATATATATATTTGTCTGAAAATCGATTTTTTTTAATAATATTGAAAATAATGTTACAATTTTATTTATTTATTTATTTTTTTCCGCAGATTCCGGGAGGTCAAATTGTGGCATCGTCACAGCATGTGGAGAAATTGGACGACAAGGCATTCCATAATACTACTGCTTCTGGCCACGACAACAATAAGGTTTACGACAACAGCAAGATTTACGACAACAGTAAGGTCGTCTACGAGAGCAAGGTTTACGGTTCGACTTACGACCACGATGCCGACATTGTTCGAGTGCTTGCATATCCAATCAACAAGATCTCCTGCGAGGTATTATATTCTATCATGCACGTGTATTGTATTTCACAAAACGAATATACGTATGTGTGTTCTTGATTTTGTTTTTAAAGAATCTTGAGTTTTAAAAATGACTAAATTAGCCTTCTTAACTTCTCTCTGAGTGAACATTGGTTCTCCATTAGTCATTACCATCTAATATGCAATGTGTTTCTATGGAGGGGTAAAATTGGAAATTTACATTCTCCTTGTGCAAAAATAAAATAAACAAATATAAAAAAATGAACATATGAGGATTTGGTGCATGCATTTATAGGATCTATTTTATACTAATTGATTTTTGTTTATGCGTAATTACCATTTTAATACGTCGTATGTTTCTATTAAGGGGTAAAATTGGAAATTTACCTTGTTCAATTGCAAATTTTTTTAAAAAGGGGTTTCCCGCTAAATTATATGCCGACCTTGCACATTGCACACACAATTTCCCCTTAAATCAATTACTTATCGCCCCGTGCCCAAAAGTTACCGTTGCCGTCCAAAATTTCGCTGGAACCCTAATTATCAGGGGCGAAAATATATGTCTAAATTTTTTGAGGGGGTAAATTGCAATTAACACTAATTGGAGTATTTGACGAGTTTTGTTTTGATCAAAAAAAAAAAAAAAACAGATACTGTGCAAATTATTGCACCGTGCCCCAAAGTTACGATTTCCGTCCAAAATTTTGCCGGAACCCTAATTATCAGGGGCAAAATTATCTATTTAACTTTTTTAAGGGTGTAAAATGCAATTAATTAACACTAATTGGAGCATTATTTGATGAGTTTTGTTTTGATCAAATTTAAAAAAAAAAAAAAACAGATAGTGTGCAAATCATCCGCTGGAGGTGAGTCACACACGGTAACGATGCACCTCCTCAACACGCTCTCGAACTACTCGTGGGCCGCGAAGGTGGTGATCACCTTCGCGGCGTTCGCGATCAACTACGGCGAGTTCTGGCTGGTGGAGCACCTCCAGGCCAAAGATCCGCTCGCCAAGAACATCGCCACACTCAAAGACCTCCCCGACGTCATGGCCCACGCCGGCGCGCTCCAGCAGAAGTTCGACCAAGTCCTCAATTTGCTTAACCAAGTCTTGAAAGTGACTCACCGGATCATCGAGTTCAAGGAGCTCCCCGATGTGTACATCAGCCACGACTCGCCCGAGTATATGGCCGCCACCGCGCATATTCCGTTGGCTGTTTATTGGATCATTAGGAGTTTGCTTGTGTGCGCTTCCACGCTGCTCAATCTCATCGGCAGCGGTCACGAGTATGTGTATTTATAATTGATATTGATGTTGATATTCATTTATTTATTTTAAATCGAAGTTTAATTATGTGATGATATATATAGCAGATATATTACATCAACTGCTGAGTCGTGGGAGATATCGAGCCTGGCGCATAAGCTCTCGATCATATTGGAGCACTTGCAGACTCAGTTCAAGAATTGTAGGGACTTTGTTGGTGAGTATTTTGAGTCTCAATCGATATCGAATGCATCCGAATTGGAATTAATTCCAATTCCGTCAATTAAAAAAAAAAAACTTTCGATATTGAGAGAAAAAAATGGTTACAAAATCGAAAAAATTCGAAGAAAAAATTAGTTACAAAATCGAAAAATTTCGAAGTGAAATTGGCGAAATTTGGATAAATTATAATTTTCTAGTCACCTAAATAAGTAATGCAAAATAATTTTGATATTATAAGTGAAATTTTTGGATTAATGTAAATTCTCGGAATTTTTTTTTGGTGATTTTAAAATTGACTCGGAAATTGGAATTTTAAAATATTCTAATTCCAATCCAAAATAATTTGAAAAATGGAAAATCGAAATGAAAAAAAAAAAATTCTAAAATCGGAAAACTCCGATCTAAATCGAGGGAAATCGAAAATTTTGGTTCCAATTCGCACCCTACTCAACTCTCATCCACTGTAGTCCATTATTACATGATCATATCAAAGAGATTAAAAAAAAAACATGAAAGGAAAAAGAAAAAAAAATTATTGATTTTTAATTTTTTTTCTCACTGCAGAAAAGAAGAAGGAAGAAGATGAATACAAAAGGTTCGTCATCATCATGACATCAGCCCACGTGGACAACATGAAAGTTCTCCGGGCAATGTTCCGGTCAAGAGAAGACCAACGCCCACTCTATAACGGCCGTACCAAGACAAACGTCCGTCATCTCTCTCTATATATCTTTTTTCTTTAAATTTATTTTTTGTCCCTTTTATTTAAAAAATTAATATTAATGACGTCATAAAAACAGGAACGACTGGATGTGCTGAGGTCAAAGTACGTACTCCTCCTAATCTCCGATCTCGAACTCCCACTGGAAGAGCTGCACATACTCAACTCGATCCACCGGCAGCAATCCGACAGGCACGAGTACGAGGTTCTTTGGCTGCCGGTGATTCATGACCCGAGCACCACCACGGCGGCGGCGGCGGCGATGACGCCCATGCAGGAGAAGGCGTTCCAGGACTTGCGGAACGTGATGCCGTGGTACTCGGTGGAGCACCCTTCGCTGGTGGAGAGGGTGGCGATCAGGTACATCAGGGAGTACTGGAAGTTCGTGCACATGCCCATGCTAGTTGTCCTGGACCCGCATGGGAAGCCGTCCAATCACGACGCGCTCCCCATGATATGGAGCTGGGGCACCGAAGCTTTCCCCTTCACTGGGGAGCACGAGAAGTACCTGTGGGCCTCCAAAATATGGAACATCACTTTGTTGGCTGACAACATCGATGCACGTATTCCACTCTGGGTATGGCCACCTCACCCTCTCTCTCTCTCTCTCTCTCTAAATAGCATTGCATTGCATTGCATGCATGAACATATAACATATATAAATAAATCAAGAATTACCTCAAACATTGATAAATTCATCGATTTTCCGAAAATCTACTTTTTAATCGATATTCGTTCATATATGATGGATGATTAGAGGATCGGAGGAAATCAGATGAATCGGATCGAAATTACTAATTAGAAATTTTGTATTTTATTTTTTTCGCAAGTGAAAAACTAATTTCAATTCCGTTCAAAAAATCGGAAAATGAAAATTGGAATTTCAGAAATTGAATTAAATAAAAACTTATTTCAAAATTATAATTTTTTTTAATCAAATTGACGAAATAACGGAATTCAATGTGTTTTCATTTTTTTAGTCACCTATAATATAATAAAATTCATAATAATGCTAATATATTTGGAAACTAAAATTGAATATAATTCGAAATATAATATGTATATTCCAATTATGTTACAAAAAAAAAAATCTGAAAAAAAACAAAAAATGGCTCCGGAGTGAAAAATGTATTTTTAAAATCAGAAAATATTCGGATAACAGCAACAAAATATGTAATTATAACATATATTTATATAAAAATAATTGGCAGGTGGAAGAAAACAAGGTGATATGTCTATACGGTGGGGAGGACATACAGTGGATCCGGAACTTCACCCGAAAAGCGCGGGAAGTGGCAGAAGCCCTGCACGTGCCACTGGAAATGCTGTACGTGGGGAAGCGAAACCCTAAGGAGAAAGTCCGGAGCTGCAACGAGACCATCGCGAAGGAGAGGCTGAGCAACGTGTTCGCCGCCGGCGACGACTACTACGACTACGTCTGGTTCTTCTGGGTGAGGCTGTGGGGCCTGTGGAACTCCAGGAAGAAGATCGGGATGACGGTGGAGAATGACGTCATCATGCGCGAGATACTCGACGTGCTCGCCTACGACAGCAGCAACCACCAGGGCTGGGCGGCGTTCAGCTGGAGCAACCGTGATATCACCAAGGGCAACGCCGAGAAGCTCATGCCGGTTCTCGACAACTACGCCCAGTGGGCCTACAAGGTCGACCGCCCCGACCGGTTCGTCCGGGCGCTCGACGAGGAGCTGCAGGGCTTCCACCCGGAGCACCACTGCACGCGCCTCATCCTGCCGGCGAGTGACGGGCAGATCTCGGAGAGGGTGGTTTGCTCCGAGTGCGGCAAGACTATGGACAAGTTTGTCCTTTACAGCTGCTGCACTGACTGAGATATATATATGGAGTATTATTATTATTAATTATGCATGTGGTTGAAATAAATTTGCACGTGTTTGTTGTTGTTTTTTCCGTACGTACCAGCTGAGGCTGTGCCAGCTGGATATATGATGAATGTAATGTTGTTGCTATATTTATATTTATGAATAAAAGTGGTTGTCTGTTGGTGTGTTTAATTTTCTTGATCTTTGTTCACATAATTTAGTACTCAAGAGAGAAATAATAACTAATGTGGTTGGGTTTTTCGTTTCGAGGAATCTCGAATCTTCATGTTCGTTCCATGTTAGGTTTGTTCGTCTTGGACCTGCAAAAGGGACTGGGAGAGGTGCTCCCGGCTTTAGCGCTCCGACGTCCAAGTTAGAACACCTCAAAGATTCGGAGAGAAATACATTCGAGAGAAAATGGTGTGTCAAGATCAAGAATGCTTACCTTGAGGGTTACCTCTAATTACAGAAGAGGATTTTCGAATGTCACTCCTTTTATCAAATTCGGTTAATAGAGTCGTTTGATGTCCATGGCACTTTATGAGTCTTAGTGGTTAAGTTATGAAGATATTTCATATGTCTTGGTGTTTAAGTCATGAGGTGCCACCTTCAGCTCGTCATTCATCACTCGGCGCTCGGTACTCGGCAACTCGTCGCTCGACACTCGGCACTTGCCAGCTTTTCACTCGTCACTTGACACTCGGTGCTCGGCACCGGTCAACTACTATTCGTGCGGCACTCCTCACTCGGCGTTCGTCACTTGTCAGCTATAGTTAGAGGTCTCCTAGCTCGTCGGAGAGATCTCTGGTCTCTTGCTCGTCGGAGGTCCCCAAGCTTGTCATTCACTCACAATGTCTATTCTTTGGGTCTTACCTTAAGGGCTCAATGTTTTGGGCCATTTATCGAAGTCCGATGAAATGGGAAAGTAAGCCCGAATCCCATGTGGTTTTATCTCCTCTTTCGTGTGTGGTCCAACTCTATTGTGTTGGGCCCTATAAATATCAATAACCTTAAAACTTGTCTTAATATTATGTATAAAAATTAAAAAAATTGGTAAACAAGGGTTTTCTTCTGTATACCCTTAACCCTAGAGAGCGAAGTCCAATTTAAACTGCAAGGCTATCAAACGGGCCAAGGCTAATTAAGCTGGTCCTAGTTGGGCCCGAACTAATAATCTACATGGGTCTAATTGGGCCAAACCCATTTTTTAAATTTTCTACCGGTGAATAATTTTTTTTTAATTTAAAGATATTTTGTATATTTAATTTAATAAAGTAAGAGTACTTTAATCCTTTTGTGAGTTTAATATTTATAGATTACTAGTTAATATTTTTATTTAGTCAAATTAAATTCATAAGAAGATAGACTATAGTAGTATATAAAAACAATGTAGCGGTAGGAGATCCATCAAACTTCATACTCTTATGTCAAGATTCGCATCATCATCCATACATATTCTTCTTTCCATTTACTTTGTTTCTTCTGCCAACTTGCTGGTTGTGTCTATATATATATATATAAAAGAATTCAAAATTAGAATTAGTGCACATAAATACCAAAACAATTGAGAGATGGGAGACTATATATGGCTAGCTAGCTAGCAAGCATTAATCATAACTGATTTATTTTGCCTGTTTCCCATTGTCCTTAAGTCAACACTATAGTATGGGTAATTTACGACTATATCTAAAGTAATAATAAATTACGAAAAAATCCCTCAATTTTTAGTAAATACAACAATTCCATCAACTATACAGCATGTCTTGCACATCAACTCTTGTTACGCATCTACTGAAGATGAGGTTTTTTCGTAAAACAATACAATAATTAAGGGGTTGGTTGTAATTACTCAAAAAAAAAAAAGATTTTTTCGTAATTTGACCTTACTTCAAAGATGGACGTAAATTAAATTACCCCTTGATAATTACGTGAGTGGCATGCACATAAAATATTGCTATAGAAAAGCTTCGTTCACATTAAGCCTCACCATTTTCTTTTTGTGCCACAGTGTGTGTACTGTGTGTATGTCAATAATCACGATCGTAGGGTCAATTAGTGTTTCTTGACATGACATAATATATATTTTATGTCCAAATTGATTTTATTATTAATTACATGCTTGTTTATCATTATAAATAATAGTACGTTTGTTAATAATATATTATAGTTTAGTACGAGATGTCTATAATTTTTGTTTATCATGCATACATCACTAATACGTGGCTCATGCATTGATTTATCAGACAATCTTTTGATGGGTCTAGTTTAAGATTTACACTAGTACTAGTTGTACTCTAATTGTATTTAATTAGTTATTAATTTTGATGGTTTAGTTTGACATTCACAATAATAGTTGTTTCAATTTTACTAATACCCTTTTTTATTTTATTTGTGTAATTATACTGTTGTTACCGAAGTATATATAAAGAAATTAAATGGAATTAATAAAATAATGTGGGTTCATCCGCTAAAGCAACGTTTGATTTTATTAAAGGCATGAGAACATGTTACCCTACTTGTGTACACAACAACGAATTCAATACACACTAAAGTCAAAGACCTAAAGTAATAGTAATAAAATTATCTAACATTAATTATTGGATTTAGAATAATTTATAATTTTATAACAACATTTGATTGAAAATTGTATGTCTCAATTAATTATTTGTTTTAATTGTGAGAAATAATGTTTTAATAATTTAAATGAGATTAAATTCTGAGCGGATCAGCCGATATTTAATATAAATCGGATTCTACTATTTTTTTTGACATGTGACACTCTCAAGTCTTAACTCTTAATAAATCACACTTATTATAATTAGGGTTAGATTGATTATAACAGGTTATGCTGGTTTTTTTTTTCCAATTATTAGAATATTAATTATATTTTTATTTAGACTATCCAGGTGTCAATTATCCTAATCCGATTTTCTTATTAAAACAGGTTGTCCGATCGAAATTTGAACCCGATTTAAATATATACTATCATAGTAGAGTGGGAGAGGGAATTAATGGAGAAAGTGATTAAAATGGTGACCACAAGTTCAACAAGGGCACACTCTACGCAAAAACTAGCTAAAGTAGATGAATAGTTAATAATTACTCATCATCTGTATGTATATATGTATGTATTGTGCTCAAATTAAATAAACTTCAAATTAATTCAACTTGCCAACTTGCCAAAAAAGTAAAACAATTATTCAATTTTTTTTTCAATGGTGTTATTTATTTTTTTATTTTTACGTTTTTGCCATCAACTTTAGGAGCATGGGTACCTTAAAAACTGCCAAAAACTACTGTCTTCATTTTTTTTTTTTTTTTTTTTTTTGGTTCTGATAAGTTATTCTGCCACCATTCATTTGGTAAACTTTAGATTCTTACACAGTTTATTTATTTTTTGGTTGAGAAAAAGACATTACATTCGAACCATACCCTTCATATCTCTTTTGTGCCTTTTTTTCGACAATTTGCTTTGACGAATTTATGCTCAACAGCTATCCCACCCATATCCACTTGCGGTTTACATTATATATATATATATATATATGTATATATAATTTTATAATTGTTTTTTTTATATGAGTCGAGTTTGATTCAAGCTCGTATTTGAACCTTGTTACTACAGGCTCAAGTTAAGTTCATATACAAGCGGACCGCATTATTATAGGTTCAAATTTGGTTCATGTAATTTTTAGAATTTATATATATATATATATATATATATATATATATATATATATATATATATATATATATATATATATATATATATATAAATTACATGTTAAACATCTTTGCAGCAGAACGTGTTAAAAAAAAAAGTTCTTCACGGTCGAAGAGCACTATCTATAATATTTATGAAGAGCACAACGATATAAATGTGTTACTCGCAAAATAATATGAACCATAGTATGTTCCTTGAAACAATGAAGTTTAATGTTTCAAATGTTTCATCCTTAACTAATTATATGACCTAATAGGGATGTAATTTATTTAATTAGTAACTTAATTGGACGAGCCTTTTTGGAGTTGAGTCATATTATGCTCAAACTCGGCTCATAAATGAATTGAGTTTAATATAATATTTCAAACTCGGTCCGGCTTACTAAAAATTAGGTTCGACTCAAATATAGTCGGGTCGAGCCATCGAGCTTCGGTTAGGTTCAACTCAATTGGCGTGTCCTATATTTTGTATGTACCAAAAATTAAAAATATTATTAAGAGTATAAAATATGCATCGATTTCATAAATACATAATTAAAACTGTCAATTACTTCCAAAAACCTCACAGTAAAGGAGTTTTAATTTTTGCCAGAATATTATTGCTTTTGCAGTGTTTTATTAATTATTGAAAATTTTCAGAAATGGACAAGAAAAACAAGATTTGGAATATAATTAAGATAGGATAAACCAAAAGTTAGTTTCAGGAGTGAACGTGCTTAATCAACATATAATTGAGTAATTAAACAAGTACAGCTAATTAAAACGATTGATAAAAGCTTCAATTTGTCTTCACATTTTTGGTCCATGATCTTTTTATTTGTCAATTTTAGGGCAATCAAAAAGTTAATTGCGAATTATCACGTGCTTACTGGTTTTGTTAATTTTGGCGTTTATTGATGACCTTTGATTAACTTTGATTCCCTCATTAATTAATTAATTAATTACAATTACAATTAATTATTCCCGCCACATTGTACATGGTTTGGCCGACTACCGCAATTTGCGTTGAAATCACAACCTGAGGTTTATAGGTAATTAAATGTTATACCTGATTAAATACATTAACATCCGACGAATTTAAATTGTTGATCAACACATAATTACACACATTCATGTGATGTGTGTTTAGTGTGTAATTATTTAATCAGATCTATGGTTGAAATCTGTTGGTGTTTGCTTGTTTAATAATAATAATAATAATAATAATAATAATAATAATAATAATAATAATAATAACCTTGAGCTTGAGGATTTTGAAATATTATGGGCGCATTATGATTTATATTTTTGGGTCTATATTAAGCTTTTAAGTAGTTGACTTAAGTCCATCGTTACCAACCTTAAAATGTAATTAGGTAGGATATACATTGAATTAAAGATTTAATTATCTTTTTATAATAATGTGTGAATACATAGTAAAATCGGTGATATCAAGGCATGAAAAATATTAAATGAAGCATGAGAGAGAGAGAGACATATAGGGAGTGAGAGCGGGAGAGAGAGAGAGAGAGAGAGAGAGAGAGAGAGAGAGAGAGAGAGAGTCAATATTCTGTGTTTGAGGAATAAAATGAAAATTGTGGATCTGACATATATTTCATTCTTCTGTGAGTCAAAATATATTTAGAGATAGAGAATGTAATTTAGATTCTATACACATTTAGCAGACTGAAATCGAATCAAATGTAACCAAGATTAACAATCAACAAATATCACATCTAATTAATTAAATCAAAAACCTAAATTAATCACAAACACACAAAAAAAAATGTAAAAAAAAAATCAAGAAATTAAATGATTCACCACTTCAACTTGCCACACTTTAATCTCCCCATCAAAGCTTCCACTAAACACCTTCACCACCCCTCCGCCGTCTGCCGCCGTCTCCTCCACCACCAACGCCGCCAACGACCTCACCGGCGTCCGATGCCCATCCAACACATTCAAACAAGAGTACATCCCGTCAACCCCTCGCCGCCAAATCCTGACCGTCCGATCACCCGACCCGCTCAAAAGCAAATCTCGAACGTTGATCAAACACAGTATCGCCTTTGCATGGCCCCTCAGCGCTCCGGTAACCGCCATATGGTTAGCACTGTCTTCTCTATCCCAAACCAAAATGGACCGGTCACACGACCCGGAAAATAAAACCGACCCGTCGGAACTCAGCGCTAATGCATTCACCGCCGATTTGTGCTTCTCCAATGTGGCTATTAATCCGTACTTTTTATCCTCCCTTTTCCAAACCCTAATTCGCTTATCGGCGGAGCCGGTGTATATCAACCCGTCTCTCGATACCGCCGCCGCGTTGATGGCGTCGTCGTGGGCTTTGTTGATCGACTGCTGGCACCGCAAGTTATTTGATTGCCAGATTTTGATGCTTCTGTCCCACGACACCGAAACGACGTCGTTTTGGTGGCCGGCGGAGAGTGCCGAGACGGCGTCGTGGTGCTGGATCCAGAGCTTCTTCTTGTGGCGGCGGACGCTGACGTAGTTCTGAGGGAGGAGGAATCTTCTCAGGCGGTCCTCGACGGTGGGGAGGGCGGCGACGAGTTTGTGCTGCTTCTGATCGTTCAGTTTCCAGACGCGGATTTTGCAGTCCTGGTGGGCGGTGAAGATCCTGCCGCCGTCGCTGAAGGCTATGGATTTGACGGCGCCGGCGGAGGGTTTGCCGGCGTTGAACGTGTCGAAGAGGGTGTTGTTTATTGTCTCGTAGACGTTGATTTCGTTCCCCGAGGCGGCGTAGAGGAGGTTGTTGTGGAGGGCAATGAAATTGACGTGGGCGGCGCGGCCGCCGCTGGGGTTGTTGAGGCTGGCGAGCGGAGTGGCGGCGGCGGAGGAGGAGGAATTCGCGGCGGCGGTTTGGCCGGGGGAGAATGCGAGTTTCTGGAGAGAAGGGACTGAGGGGAGGGTTAGTAGGGAGAGATTGCTTTGGATGCTGGTTGATGATGATGTCTGGGTATCGGAGAAGCAGCTGCTGGTGTCGTCGGAAACTAGAGATTTTGGCGGAGGGTAGTGTTTTCGTGGCGGAGATGGGGCGGAAGGGTCGCCGGAGATGGGGATGCTGGTGGTTGAGGAGCATGTTGATAGCCAAGATCGGATCTTCATTGCTGCCGGCCTGGGAACAAGAGAGAGGATAGAATTGTCATACAAGAAGCAAGAAGATATATATATATATATATATATATATATATATACACACACACACACACACACACACACACACTCCATAGAGATAGACGTGTGGGGATTGGAGGGGCACTTGCAATTTCCAAAAAAAATCATTTTTTTTGTTATTTTATTCGGTTTATATTCTAATTTTATTATAATAATAATTTATCTTATTTACATGGAGTAATTTTTTTTGACAAAATGCACTTCAGCCCCATACACTTTTTACTTTCGCATTTTCCCCTCAAAAAAAATCAAAAAAGGGATAATCCCCCTTGAATTATTATATTTGGTGCACTATGCTCTAGAAGCCAATTTTTGGAGGGCATGTGCAACATAAATAACATTTTGAAGGGTCAACTTGCAGAAAAATAGTGTTTGTAAGCGGCAATGTACAACAAAAATAACATTTAAATGGTCAACATGAAATAAAAATACTCAATTTTGCTATCGGGACAATGCGCAACAAGAATAACATTTTGTACATTCACTTTTAAAAATTTTGAGGGGTAAAATACAAAAGATAGAAATTTACGGGGTGATGTACAATTATATTAAAACTGAGAATCCAATATTATATAAACCGACAAGTATTAAACAAAAAATACAAGTAGAGTGAATATTAAAATAAATAAATAAATAAATGTATTGAGAAGGTAACCCATACCAAAACCATGAATTTAGGGCGGTATTCAGTGGGCTGATCATGTGTTTAATATTGCAGATGGAATTGGAATTCATCCCCTCATCACATATTCAACAAGTCAATTACCATAATG
>NW_012194859.1:875124-905263 GCF_000504015.1 Erythranthe guttata
TATATATATATATATATATATATATATATATATATATATATATATATATATATACGAACTCTATCGATTTGAATGTATCTATTTCTTAGGTTAAACTTCTGCCAAAAAATGAAAACTTTAATCCCTTGATTGATTTTGCCCTAATCTGCAGATGAGGAAGATGAGAGAGGAGCTATATTTGCAACAAACGGAGAATGGAGATAAGGGATCTATTTGCAATTACAGTAAAATTTGTCCTATGTTTCTCATTTTATTATTATTATATATTTTTTTAATTGTAGCTGGAAAATATAGATCTTATACCATCCCTATATTGATCAACACCGATTTTATTTGATTTGATTCGTCTTTTTCTAAAGCAATTTTGGAACCGAAATCGAACACCTTTTGTAGATCATGGTCGATTGGTTCAAGAAGTTCTTTTGTTGAAAAACCGATGAATGTTCACATACTTAAAATCAACTTGCACGGTTTCTGAATTGTTGTTTGCATATTGGAGTTTGATTTAGCTACTTATTTGATCCATTTTACAAATCACTTAGGAACGGAAGTCTTTTAAAGTTCGCGTGCGTGTTTCTATGTATAATCACGATAGAATCGTTTAGGTTTACGAGTAAAGCTAGAAGGAAACTTCAAAATAGTAACTTATTCGACTGCAGTAGCGAATTTTATTTCAAAGAGTATGAATTTGTCATCTACTCAGCCGAAATTCAGTTTCTGCGTTTAGGTTTCGTCTACTAAAAATAGAAAGATTTAATCTAAAAATTTCTTATGATTTATAGATTGAACAATTTATCTGATATGAATTTTTGTTTTTGTGCATGAATTAATAATGATAATGTACCCGTTGTACTTCATTCGGTGCAGTTTAATATTGGAAAATTGCATAAAATAAATTTATTAAAAAAAAAAATTGCATAATTAATCGAAAAAATATGGAAAATGCAGAACACTTTATGATATATAGCCTGCAGCCACAGACAAACGAACGAGTCATCGTCTGCCGAAAAATTGTAACAAACATAGCATTGTTAGCATGTTAAAGCATATACATACAAAACTCACCTCCTAAAATAGCAGGCTAATCCTTAAAATAGGACAAAGCTTTCCCTTAATTTCAGCAAAAAAGCCTGTTAGTATGAAATCGACAATGATGCATGCAGTTTCATCTTCAAGCTAACGTACGTTCCTATATAAACACACCACCCTCCGAGATAGAATTTAAAGAAAGTAAAAGAAAAGTTTTCTTGATTACGAAAAGATTGTGAAAATGGGTATAGGGAAGGTTCTTTACGTTTCTATTTTCCTGTCTATGGTTCTTGGCCTTGCTAAAAGCATAGAATTCACCGAGAAGGACTTGGCTTCAGACGAGAGTTTATGGGATTTGTACGAGAGGTGGAGGAGCCACCACACGGTTTCTCGTGATTTAGCCGAGAAAAAACTGCGCTTCAACGTTTTCAAAGCGAATGTGCAGCACGTGCATAAGGTGAACCAGATGGACAAGCCTTACAAGCTGAAGCTCAACAAGTTTGCCGACATGACGAACCATGAGTTCAGAAACTCTTACAGCTCCAAAATCAAGCATCACCAGATGCTCCGAGGCAGTAGGGCCCACACGGGGTTTATGTACGAAAAGGCCGATAATCTTCCTGCGTCGGTTGATTGGAGGAAACAAGGTGCTGTTACTCCTGTCAAGAATCAAGGAAATTGCGGTGAGTTTTTCGACTTTTACTTTTTTTGTTTATGTCTGATTTATTTTCTTACCGAGTGTTGTCTGAATTTTTTTCACAGGTAGTTGTTGGGCATTTTCGACTGTTGTCGGAGTTGAAGGGATCAATAAGATTAAGACGGGTACTTTAGTATCTTTGTCTGAGCAAGAACTGGTTGATTGTGAAAAGGACAACGAGGGCTGTAATGGAGGACTAATGGAAAACGCGTACGAGTTCATCAAGAAAGAGGGCGGACTTACGACCGAGACTGTTTACCCTTACAGTGCCAAAGATGGGAGATGTGATTCTGCAAAGGTATGGAAAAGGGAGAAAAAGAAAACATTATTATCTTCAGAAATTGTTTTAAGACAAAAAAACGTATACTAGGTTTTTTTTTTAAATTAGGTTAATACGCCGGCGGTGGTGATCGATGGTCATGAAAACGTGCCCGTGAACAACGAGAACGCACTCATGAAAGCAGTCGCGAACCAGCCTGTATCTATTGCAATGGATGCCGGTGGTTCTAGTCTTCAGTTCTACTCAGAGGTATACACACACACACACACACACACACACACACACACACACACACACACACACACACACACACACACACACACACACACACACACACACACACACACACACATATATACTCAACTCCTATCTTTTCTTAAACCACTTGTGATATTGGCAATTTCAAGATTTCAAGAAGATATCAAGCAACTGCTTGTAGGGGTCTTATAGTAATTTCACTATTTAAATAAAAAATATAATCATCTTTTTATGAAAAAAAAGAAATTTAGAGAAAAGGGCCCACAATTTATTTTTCCCTTTGCGCCCCAAAATAGCTAGAGACGGCCTACGAGTATATAGAACCGGAATATACAAGGACGAGTAGAATCAAGAACTGGTCTAATAAATCGCTCGGTTTTTTCTCGATTTTGTAGGGAGTGTTCACCGGAGATTGTGGGACTGAGCTAGACCATGGAGTGGCAATTGTAGGATATGGAACAACTGTCGACGGTACAAAATACTGGATAGTGAAAAACTCGTGGGGGGCAGAATGGGGAGAGCAAGGATATATCAGGATGCAACGAGATATAAATGCAGAAGAAGGGCTGTGTGGCTTAGCTATGCAGGCTTCGTATCCTGTTAAGACTTCATCGGCAAATCCGAAACAATCGGCAAAGGATGAGCTTTGAGTTTGAGGATAGTGTTTACACCATTTCATATGTTTTATAGGTATCTTGTATTTTTTTTTTTTTTTTTTTTTTTTTGCTTTTGTTTATAGTATGTTAGTTTGAAGTTTGAAAGAATAAAATGTAAGGGGTATTGTGTTTACTTTGTAATTCAGAATTTCTTCTAGTGTTTGTTTTTCCATTTTCTCTTCCATATAAATAAAAATTAGCATTATAATAATATTTATTTTATGAGCTTGAGCTTATTGTTATGGTTAAATTACGGCCACCCCTCTGAGGTAAGGTTAAATTACGAAAAAACCCTTTATATTTGAGTAATTACAACCACCCCTCAACTATGAGTTTTCTTATACGTCTGTCCTTGCAGTGTCAAAATTTAGTGGAATATTCTAGATTATGAGAAATATTCTCCATTTTGTTGTACCTGTTTTATTACATTGGAGCTCCACATTTTGAAACAAGATGATCATAAGATGTGCTTCTTGGCTTGTAAATATCACCTTGTGGTGTATCGGAAACTGCATTTTACACAAAACGAATACAAACTAGAGAATATTTCACGTAATCTAGAAGATTCTACTGAATTTGGCATTCTAAGGGCAGGCGTGTAAGAAGATTAATAGTTGATGTAGTTTTTTCGTAGTTTGACCTTACGTCAGGGGTGTGGCCGTAATTTACTCTATCCTTATTTATTGTTTACTATTTTTTATTGTAAATTATTTATATTATCATGAAAAATGTACAAAATAAAAAATGAGGCGAAATTTAAATTTTGAATTAATTATTGTTAGGGTTATATATTTTGCAGCAGTAACAATAAAATTACCACAAGATACGAACAAACTCGTGTATTTATTACCAAGAAGAGAAAGAAAAAAAGTCTGTTCTTTTCCACTTGATTACGTCAGCACACATCACATCAAGCTCCAAACTCCAATGTCCGTACATCCCGACCAACTACTGTGTGTTTTATTCCCGTTCTTCACGCCAAACCAAAGAACAATCAAACCCCATCGCACAATTTGATTCGTTTGCCTTGTTCAATTGAGTAAGAACTAAGAAAAGGAAGGAAGGAGAAAAAGGACTGAAAGTCTGAAACAGTCGCCGTCAATTCACACCGCACCTGAGTCCAACTGCTGTGAAGTTGGTGATGAATTTCATGATTTAACGATGAAATGGACGGAACGAAAAGCTTAATCAGCCGATGTTTTCTTTCTCCGACGTTGTTGTTTGTAGCTGCAACTACTCGCCGTTGACACGTCGGACTCGTTCCGATCACCACGCGCCGCCGTCAACCATGATCGCCGTTTTTCTCAGCACATTTCAAGAATCTCAGACCCGGGTTTTTCTCTTCTAGCTAATGGAATCCTCCACTTCTCGTCCTGCTGTAGTCATCGACAATGGCACTGGGTAACCGTCGACTAGTTCTTTCTCGATTGCCATCGCGAATGAACTGTTTGATGAAATGCTTCAATGAGTACACTTTGCTTATTTCAATTTTGCCACCTTATTTTCAGGTACACGAAACTGGGTTTTGCCGGAAACGTAGAGCCCTGTTTTACAGTTCCGACAGTAGTTGCAGTAAACGAGTCGTTCGTCAACCAGGCCCGGCCCGGTTCAACAAAGGGCAGCAATTGGCTGGTGCAGCATAGCGCAGGGGTGATGGCCGATCTCGATTACCACATAGGCGAAGAGGCGGTCGCCAGATCTAAATCCAGCACCACTTACAGTTTGAGTTATCCCATGAAACACGGTCAGGTTGATAATTGGGATTCGATGGAGAGGTTCTGGCAGCAGTGTATATTTAACTATCTACGCTGCGATCCAGAAGATCACTACTTCCTGTTGACCGAGAGCTCGTTGACTGCGCCGGAGAGTCGCGAGTACACCGGAGAGATCATGTTCGAGACCTTTAATGTTCCGGGACTTTATATAGCTGTGCAGCCTGTTCTTGCATTGGCTGCTGGATATACCACATCCAAGGTAAAATTGAGTTATGTTAAAATTTAGTGTGTAAAATGAGCTAGCACGGGATAACATCGGATGAAATATTTAGACAAAAATCGGGTTTTTTTTCTTACATTTGGAACATGTTCTTAGTGTGAAATGACAGGAGTTGTAGTGGACATCGGAGACGGGGCTACTCATGTTGTCCCTGTTGCAGATGGTTATGTTATCGGGAGCAGCATTAAGTCGATTCCGATTGCAGGGAAAGACGTCACTCGGTTCATCCAACACCTCATGAAAGTACGACGATTTTTCAATTTTTCTACAATCGATAGTAAAATTGGTCAAATATTATCGAATACTTTTAATAGGAAAGAGGAGAGCATGTTCCACCCGACGACTCCTTCGAGGTTGCGCGTAAAGTGAAGGAAATGTATTGCTACACTTGTTCCGATATTGTCAAGGTGAACTAGAGGATAATTTCTAAATATTTTGTGTATATCCGAAATATTTTTACTTACTTTTATTTTCTAATTATGTTCTTTGACGAGTTCAGGAGTTCAATAAGCACGACAAAGAGCCAGCAAAATACGTTAAGCAGTGGAGAGGTACTAAGCCGAAAACCGGGGCTCCTTATTCTTGTGATATAGGCTATGAACGGTTCCTTGGCCCCGAGGTTTGCTTCGTTTTCAGCACATAGTGTCTGGTGTTATCGCATTTCGATAAAATCTGCTGAAATTGATATTTTTGTCGAATTAAATATTGATGTTACATTTATGCTTTCTTGCGTAGATATTCTTCAACCCTGAAATTTACAGTGACGATTTTACGACGCCTCTGCCTGATGTGATTGACAAATGTATTCAGTCCGCTCCAATAGATACACGAAGATCGTTGTATAAGGTGACACGAAAGTAGTTGACTGACCAATAACCATTTTTTTTATATTTGATTCGTGTGCCTATTGAACTCTAAGCGTCGAAACTGATTCGATACAATATAATATAGAATATCGTATTATCCGGAGGGTCAACCATGTTCAAAGACTTCCACAGAAGGCTGCAAAGGGATGTGAAAAAGATTGTCGATGCTCGAGTTCTTGCCTCTAATACTAAGCTTGGTGGAGAATTAAAGGTTCCGTTGTTTTTTTGGTAAATCGGGCCTTTTTCATTCACCAGTTAATTATAAAATTCGAATTCGGGGATTTTTTTCTCCAGGCACAACCTGTTGAAGTAAATGTCGTAAGCCATCCTATCCAGAAATGTGCAGTTTGGTTTGGAGGCTCTGTACTTGCATCCACCCCCGAGTTTTTCACAGTATGTTTCGTTTCTCTCTCTAGAATATCTCTCACTCAGTCTCTCTCTATAACACATTTGGACAATATTTTTTGTACCGACACAGGCTTGTCATACGAAAGCAGAGTACGAGGAATATGGAGCGAGCATATGCCGCACGAACCCAGTTTTTAAAGGAATGTATTAATTAGTCGATCGATCAAATTGTTAGTTATACGGAGGCAGTTTCTTTCCAGGCGTAAAAAAACGGAGATTCTTATATTCTTTCAGACATTCGGTAGAGTTCAGCTCAGGTTTTCGACAATGCTAAGGGCGGCTGTTTCGCATGTTCAGTAATCGTAAGGTCTGTTTTTATCTCTCTAATTGATCAAATAATTTGATTTATCATAATGTTTTATATTTGTAGTATATTCAACGAGTTTATAGCCTTTGCAGTTGAAATAGTCTTTGAAATTTAAAAACAAATATAATTACCAAATAACCATTTTAAGTTTTTTTTTTCTTTTTGACCAATTAAAAAAAAATTAATGGTAAAGCGAAAATCAAGGTTTTGTTATAAGATAACTAGTGGACGTCTAAACTTTGCATGGCCACCGTACCTCCGCAGCCCGTAAAATCCGCCACTCCACCACCCATCTCCACCGTACCTCCGCCCTATATAAACACCCTCCTCCCACCCTCCAGAACATCAACCATTTCCGACAAGTACATTCAATTCAATTCTTTCTTCTCTGCAATAAAAAAGTGAGAAAGATTTGATTCATCTGATCTAACTCTCACTGCAAAAAAAAAAAAAAAAAAAAGAAAGACAAAAAACAATTTAAAAAAAAAAAGAAAATGGCCAGACAAATCATCATCGTCGCCCTCATCTTCTTTGCCGTTGTCGGAATGGCCTCTGCCGCCGCCTCCCCTCCTTCCACCACCCCTTCAACCGACGTGGTGGTTGAGGCACCCACCGGTAACGGTGACGACGGCAGCGTGATCGGCACCATCAGCGGTGGCGGCGCCACTGACGCCGCCCCCGTCGGAGGACCTGTTCCCGATGGTGTTTTCCCAGATCTCACACCTGCACCCGCCCCTATGAGCGGCGCAGCTGCACTTCCAATCTCCACAGTCGCCGGAGCAGTCGCTGCCGCCAGCTTCGTTGGTGCATTCTTTTTCTGAATCAATTAGTACACACTACCAATGCAATAAGGAGAAATGGAAAGTTCGTTTGCTAATAATGAAGGGATCTTCTTCTATTTCCATTTCTTTTAGTTTATATAAAAAAAAAAAAAAATGTATTTTTTTTTTTTATTGTTGAATATCTTATAATTTCATTAATGTAATTCACAGTTTTGTGGGTTGCAGTCTTTGAATAAATAAAATTCCATTTCACCTTATTTTATCTTCATTAGTTTTGCTATTTATCATGCTCTCCAGGCTTATTTAATTTTATATTTTAATTAATGCATAGGTTATTTTTAATATTCTAAATCCAATTATTATGTTCAAAAATAATTATGAAAATTTGATAATCGAAATTCCAAAATTCATCACAACAAAAACTTATTCCAGTATCGGAATTTTTCGAACTGAAATTAGCGAAAATCAAAAGTTTTATTTTTTTATTATTCACTTTTAATATAAAATATATAATAATAATTAATGGCTCGTTTGGTTGCCAAAATAAGATTAACGAAGATAGATTAAACAATCTAATGAAAATCTAATTATTTTATTGGACCTCGGGACGTCCAACAAAAAGTCTCTCTAAAAGACAAGATAAGTCATGATAACATAGTATTTGCAGATTGACCCGATAAATAATTGGGGACACCAAACATCAAACAAAGTCCAATTATGTAGTTTATAATGGTTACTCTTCTCAACTAAACGAGGCTTAGTAATAGTATTATTATTACTATTATAAATATAAAATTTTGAAAATATGTTTTAAAATTAAATTTGGATCTAAATCCGAATTTATATAAAAATGGGTACGGCAAATTGATGGCCCATGTACCAGGCCCATGCACTTGCGATCTACATTAAAGGTGGGCTGAAATGCGTCGTTGTTTTCGCGTCATTAGTTCAAACTGTAACATATTGGATCTATGATACTGGAGAGAGCAGACCCCACGCCTTAATACTTACTTCCAACTGGAGCATAAAAATTGGTTCCCTTACATTTTGCCCCATTTACTTACACTTTATTAGCACTTTGCACCCCTAACTTGGACATTTACTAATTTAGTCTGTACAAAGGGCCAAAAATTCAATTTCAAGGTGAAAAGTATAAATAGAAATAGTTAAAGGATGAAAAATGTTAATTACTATTCCTTTTTTAGTTATTTATTAAAGTTTAAAAACAATAAAAATGAGTATTAATATTTCGGAATTGCCACTACTAGGGCTAAAGTATCTGTTCTCAAACTCTTCCCCAAAGCTCACATCACTCTCTCCTTCCTTGAACTCTTCATTTCAATTTTCCTCGTCGGATCCATATAAAGATCCGCTACTTTTTCTACCGGCGCCGGAACAATGGCGCTGGCGTTCGATGAGTACGGCCGACCGTTCATTATTCTAAGGGAGCAGGACCAGAAAACCAGATTGCGCGGCCTCGATGCGCAGAAGGCGAATATCGCCGCCGGGAAAGCGGTGGCGCGGATCCTTCGCACCTCTCTAGGGCCGAAAGGCATGGATAAGATGCTTCAGAGCCCTGACGGTGAAGTCACCATAAGTAAGCTTAGCGTTTCTCCTGTTATTATTGTGTTTATGTTGGTGTGGTTTTGCTTGAATCCTTGATTTTCTGTTTTTCTCGGAAAAATTAGGTTTTGGTTTGGATTTTTGACTTCGTAATACTGATTTGTTGCTTAGGGGTTTTAATTTTACTTAACCTAGTATTCTGGAATTAAAAGGCTGAATGAGAACTTGTCTACATTTTGTGAATTTCAGTTTCATGTAGGGTATGGTATTAAAGGCACTAAGGCTAATTTTTGGTCTTCGAAACTAGTCAGATCTATCTATATCAATGAACTATCGAGAAAATCGACATCAGCTTGATCTATTAGAGATAAAATTACTTATTCGTGTTCTTTTGCTGTCAGCAAATGATGGTGCAACGATCTTGGAGCAGATGGATGTGGACAATCAGATTGGTAAGCTAATGGTTGAGTTGTCGAGGAGTCAAGACTATGAAATCGGTGATGGAACGACTGGAGTTGTTGTTATGGCCGGTTCACTTCTAGAACAAGCTGAGAAGCTATTGGAGCGTGGTATCCACCCGATACGAATCGCTGAAGGATATGAAGTTGCTTCGAGGATTGCTTTCGAACATTTGGAGCAGATTGCTAATAAGTTTGAATTCAGCGCAGCAAATGTTGAGCCCTTGATTCAGACTTGTATGACTACTTTATCCTCCAAGATGTGAGTATTGTTTCTTATTTCGGATTTCTATTCCTCATGATATTATTCGTTGATTTGCCCATTTCTTTCACATATTGTTTTACAGCCCAAAACTTGTGAACATTGTGGTTTAATTTATGAATCTTCTTGTTTGCTCCATTGTCCTTGTAGTTCTGCAAGTATCTCTTGCTTTTGTGATTGATCTGTTTTGGTATTGCAAACTACTTTTTGCAGTGTGAATAGGTGCAAGCGCAGTTTGGCGGAGATTGCAGTTAAAGCAGTGCTTGCTGTTGCAGATTTAGAGAGGAGGGATGTCAATCTAGACTTAATTAAAGTCGAGGGGAAAGTGGGAGGAAAGCTGGAGGACACTGAACTAATATATGGGATTATTGTCGACAAAGATATGAGTCATCCGCAAATGCCGAAGCAAATTGTGGATGCAAATATTGCTATTCTAACTTGCCCCTTTGAGCCCCCGAAGCCCAAGACTAAACATAAGGTTGATATTGATACTGTGGAAAAATTCCAGACTTTACGTCAACAAGAGCAGAAGTACTTCGACGATATGGTTCAAAAATGCAAGGTAATCTAGGACCATCGTATGTAGAATTTGGCACTTGAATCTTAGATAATAATACGTGTGAATTGAAAAGTTTGCCCGCCTGAATACTCTTGCTCTTACATTGGCTATATGATTTACATTTTATGAAATAAAATACATTTGTGTAATCCAAAACTTGTTTGATCATAGGATGTTGGGGCTACTTTAGTCATCTGCCAATGGGGTTTCGATGACGAGGCAAACCACTTGTTAATGAACAGAGATCTGCCTGCTATCAGATGGGTTGGTGGTGTGGAGTTAGAGCTGATAGCTATAGCCACAGGTTTTTATGAATCCTGCACTCCTAGAATAGAATTCAGCACTTCTATTATATTTCCCTTTTCTATTTTTTTTATTTTGTATTGGCTTTTTTTTCTCGACTTTGATTTAAGGTGGGAGAATTGTACCGAGATTTCAGGAGTTGACAACAGAAAAGCTAGGCAAAGTAAGATAGCCACTTATCATCCATTCTCTATATATAGTAACATTGTAAAGTATTTCTCAATTTATTTATTTATGTCAGGCTGGTTTGGTTCGAGAAAAAGCCTTTGGGACTACTAAAGATCGAATGATATACATCGAGCACTGTGCAAATTCAAGGGCGGTAACCATATTTATACGTGGTGGTGAGTCAATACTGTCCCATGCCTATCTTTTTCTCCACTTCTTCTTTTACATAATTTCAAAGATGATCTCATAGTAATTAATCTAATTCCTTTTAGGTAACAAGATGATGATAGAGGAAACAAAACGCAGCATTCACGATGCTCTATGTGTTGCTCGAAATCTTATCCGTAATAAATCAATCGTATATGGTGGTGGCTCAGCTGAAATTTCTTGCTCAATTGCCGTGGAAGCAGCTGCAGATAAGTACCCAGGAGTTGAGCAGGTGTGTATCTATGGTTCCAAGTTTCAACTTTGAATTTTTTTTCTTAATTATTTAGTTAATTTTTACTTTTTGTTTTTGTTTTTGTAGTATGCAATAAGGGCATTTGCAGATGCATTAGATGCTATACCAATGGCACTGGCCGAAAATAGTGGACTTCAGCCTATCGAAACTCTATCCGCTGTCAAATCTCAGCAAATTAAGGTAAATCGTAATCCTTAACCATTTTCGCACCCTATTTTATGTTTTTTTTTTTTTTTTTTTTTTTATTTATTTATTTATTTATAATTTCTAGGTTGAATGTGAAGAGGTATTTCAGCATTTGTCGAAAACTAAAAGTACATATGTTTTGTTTTTCCGTTTGTAGGAGAACAACAGCTACTGTGGTATTGATTGCAACGACGTGGGGACAAACGACATGCGCGAGCAGAATGTTTTCGAGACGTTGATAGGGAAACAACAGCAGATTCTACTTGCTACCCAAGTTGTTAAGATGATTCTAAAGATCGATGATGTCATCTCACCGTCTGATTATTGATTTCCTTCTAGTTTTCATGCAAAAAATTTTGATGTTTAGAAATAGCTTGCGAGAATATTTATGTAGTTAAATCTGAATCGATTGACTGTTATCGTTTGATTCTCTAAAGCCGCTTTGGGTGAAATTATTTGTGATGGGTTTTATTTTGTAATGAATTCTGTTTTTATGGTTTTATCAACAGCTGTTGTGTTGTTTTCATTTTTTTCAACTATTTTTATGGTATTATGTTTGTAATGAATTCTATTTTTCTTCGATCAATTGCTTTCGATTTGTGAAATACAGCAATTGAAGAATAAAAAATTCTTAAAATGATTTTTTTTTAAATAAATAAATATATATATTGGGTAAATTACGGCTACACTTGAGGTAAGGTTAATTACAAAAAAATCCCTTATGTTTGGTTAATTACAACAACCCTTTTACATGTCCATCCTTATGGTGTCAAAGTCCTCTAGTTTGTACTCTTTTGTGAAAAAATGTAGTTTCTAATGCACCGCAATTTGATATTTACAAGCTAAGAGACACTTTATAATCATCTTGTTGCACAATGTGGAGCTCGAATGGGGGTAAAATTAGACACGGCCATGGGCCGGTTCGGACCGGTTCCGGGTCGGTTCATACCGGTTCACGGTTCACTTTTTACGGAATCGGAACCGGCCCGTAATATGCACGGTTCGGCGGGCCGGGTCGGCGGGCCGGTTCAATTCGGTTCCGGGCCTATCCGGGTCGGCCCGGAAATTTATATATATATATATATATATATATATATATATATATATTAAAAAAAAAAACTTAATGGATAAATAAATTAAAATAATTACTTTTAAATAGGAAAAAAAACAAAAGGAAATAAATAAAATGACTTTAACTTAATTTTATAGGAAAAAATGGGGTGTAAGGGTATTTATAAGAAAAAAGGGGGGGTTGGTGGGGGGAATTCAAAAAATAGCAAATAAAACCGGCAATTTTTTTGATTTTTTTTTTTTTTAAATTTGGGTGAACCACCGGACCGACCCGGCGGTTCACGGTTCACCAATTCATAGAATCGGGCCCATCCCGGGGACGACGGGCCGGTTCACCGGTCAACGGTTCGGGCCGGTTCCGGGCCCAAAACCGGCCCATAGCCGTGTCTAGGTAAAATGGGTACAAACAGGAGAATATTACACATAATCTTGAAGATTCTACTAAATTTGACACCGCAAAAATCACCGCAAAGATCAATGTGTAAGAAGATTCCCAGTTGAAAGGGGTGATTGTAATGTACTTAAAACATAAGGATTTTTCTCTTCATAATTTGACCTTACCTCAGAAGGTGTTCGTAATTTAAATGAAAAAATAAAAAGGATAAAAAACACACAAATAGGTTGGAAAATAAACTTCACTCAAATGGTTCCAATAAACATCCAAAGCATTAAAGATAAATAAAAGAGTGTTTAAATGGTTAAAAGAAAGCATTTTTTACCAAAGTAAATAAAGTCATGAAACCAACCAACCAACCTTAACAAGTCTTTTTTAGAAACTAAGTATTTACCGGTTGAGGCAAAGAGCTAACGAATTTCTAATGAGGTTAATTCTGCAGCTCCTAATTCCTACCCTTATTCACAATCACCGTTTTTCCTATTTACACAGCGATAATTTAAATAACGAAATTAAAAAAAAAAACATTTAAATATAAACAGGGAATTTGCAGCCGACAGTGTGAGCGAACTTCCGGGATTTAACCATCGGCAGCTTAACTGAGGTTAATATCAACGCGTTCGGGGTTAGCCCTCTCCGTTTGATTATCAACGAGCTGTACGCCGAGCTGGCCTTTATCTCCGGCCCCAAACGCAAAGAGCTTATCGGATTCGGTTAGGGCGAAAGTGTGAGCATTCCAGTATATGGAATTCGTGAGGCTTATCTGTACGACTTTTTCCTTCACTTGCTTTAGTGATGTCACTAGCTCGGGCGTTAACACGTTCAAGTGTCGATTGCCCTAAAAAAAAGATCGGAAACAACGACATCGTGTAAATTAGTTTAGTTATTACCCGATTTCAAAATCTTCGAATCCAAATGAATTCAAAATCAAGATTCGAACCTGCTCGTCAGCAGCAGCAGCAACGACAGCAGCATTATTATTATGCCCCAAACTAGAAGATTCTCCACACCCGAAGGAATACACTTCCCCTTCATCCGAAACCACAAAGGTGGTATAATCACCCGTAGCCACATGCACAGCTTTCACGTCACTCAGCGCTTCAACAACTTTAGGCGCCGATTCGCAATCTTCGTTACCATGGCCTAAGCAGCCATAGCGGCCCCACCCCCAAGTGCAAACCCTCCCATCTTTTCCGACGACCGCCGCATGCCATGCACCGGCGGCAACCACCATCGGCTGAAGATTCAAACTTTGGAATTGTTCGATTAATCTCGGAAGCTTCTCATCTGTTCTAGAACCATGCCCTAACTTTCCGCCCAATCCACAACCAACAGAGTACACCGACCTGAAAATTAATCACTCGGGCCATTCAGTCTTATCTAGGAAAAAACATGCATTCTCGAAACAGGGCTATGGGGGGCCATGGCCCCCACTACTCAAAACTACTACTTTGTGTAGAGATTTACTGTAATTCAAGCAGTGTAGTATTGTTTGGCCCCCATAAAAAAATCAACCTAATATCATAAGGAAAATCAAATTGAACATGCATTCTTGAAACAGGGCTAGGGGGGCCATGGCCCCCACTTCTTCACAAAATCAACTACTTTGTGGAGAGATTTATTATAACTCAAACAGTGTAGTATTTTGTTGCTCCCCTTAAAAAAGATCATTTTTTATACCGTACTTATCTCTAAATATTAAACAAACAAAAAAAAGAAATCCCAATAAAAAAAAAATTAAACGAGGAGGAGCTTACATGCCGCTAGGTTGACAAGCCAAAGCAAGAAGGTAGCAATATCCAGCTGCAATCTGAACCACCGGAATATTCTCGAGGGCCCCCAACAATGGACGGGGCTCAAGATCGGTGGGGTCCGTTTGATGTCCGAGTTTGCTTTCGTCACCCCAAGAAAACGTGTAAACCCTACCTTCTCTAGACAACACAGCTGTGAAGAAGTTTCCGATAGCAGCTTGCACAGCAAAAATATCCTTCAAAGACTCAACTATCTGAGGGGTGGTCACTAAATTACTCCCTTGAGCACCATATTCCACTTCGCCGAATGAATCTTTTCCAAAAGAGTATACCCGACCCGCATCACTAATTAGCATTGTCCGCCCCGCCCCAGCCGCTGCATGGATAATTCGAATCCCTTGCATGGATCTTCACCAAAACAAAGTCATATTAGAAACAATTAGGCCTAATTATCTGGTTTAACTGTATAATTAGGCCTCGTTTTCGTTCCTAACATAAGAATCGCCAAAAATAAGATTCAATAATCTAACGAAAACCCAATTGTATTATAAGATCTTGCAAGGTCTACTAAATATTCTTCCTAAAAGCCGAAATATTGCATCATGAAATAATATTTCCGGGGTCGACCAGGAAAATTATTGGGTTTGCCAAATATAAAACGAAATTCAATTATTTAGTTGATCATGGGTAATCACCCCAACCAAACGAGGCCTTAAGCCCTAAAAAGATTATAAAAATCTGTTCTTGGCTAACCTGATTATGCGGGGGCGTGGTTCTTCGTCGGTAGTTCCATGACCAAGCTGACCAGAGCTGTTAGAACCGAACGAATACACAGCTCCATTAGAAGTCACAGCCACAGAATGGCCGGGCCCCGCAATTGCTTGCGTTTTCTCCCTTCTAGAACATGCTTCTCCAGCCAGCAAATACCTCAAGACAAGTTTCCAAGAACCACCACACCTTTGCTTTAAATCTTGCCTTTCTTCAAATGTCATCGGTTTAAATATAGCTCTCTTTTGGCACATATCGAGAGCGGCCAGCTCAGCCAAGGAGAGCTCATAATCGGGGGCAAAATTTGCTGGCTGTCTAAAGAAGGAACAAGTTGCCTGCGTAAAACAAGAATTTACGGGTTCCAAATGAGCAGCATCATCAATTCTATCAGTCAAAACAAAACGATGGACTTGTCTGAAAATTGAGAATTGAACACACTTGCCTCGAGTTTAGCGAGATCTTGCGGGTCGAGATTGCAACCCGTTAGGAAATGAAGCACGATCGATGGATTTGCGGATAAAGGGAATTCGCCCGGGCTTTCATTTCCGAAGCAGTGGCGTTGCTGCCTTTGATGCGTCGAAGGAGAATTGACAATCGAAGTAATTGTCTGCTCGTGGTATTGAACACTTGATGCTCCACTAGTCGTGGCATCCATGGAGGCACCACTGCTATAAGTTTGCAGTGCCCTTTTTTTTGACTCAACCGAAGATTCAATTTACTGAAAAAACCACACAAATGTGTAAGCTATTGCAGTTTTGTTTTTTCCACATTTCGAATTTCCGCCTTCAAGAATGGGAATATTTAGGTACCTTTCGAGTTATTAGTTGATCGGAGAATCTCGTACCGAGCCTGCAAGTTTACATAGGAGGAACTGTCAAATACACATTTTCTTGATTAAAAGATAAGGCATCAGATACGAAACCACTCACTCAAACATATTCAGACAAGCACATTACAAATGGAAGTGAATAATCAACAATGATACAGACAAGAAGTGAACTTTCGAACACGGGCAAATTTGATCAAAACATACGAAGTTTCGGCAAAGATGAGTATCTAAAAAGGGAAATACATTCAACACAAATAAAGAATACTGTTTTATGAAGCATACAACAACGTGCACAAAGGGATATTCCAACACCAAAAGAAGCCCGAAAAAAGAACCGATTTTTCACACCGAAAAAAAAGCTAATTTTCATGAACACGCATCACTTAACAAAAATCCCAGAAGCTTGTGATTGTCAAAAATCAAAATTCTGAATTAAAAACAACAATGATCAAGGAAATTTGACCATAAAAATCCAATCTTTAACAACACAAATGAACAAGGATCTTCAGTGATCAACAAAAAACAAGTATTGTTTCTTCAATCAACACTGAAGATCAAGTGTAATTTCACAAATAACTGTTAAAAAAAAACAAAAAGGGGCAGTCTTTGATTCTGTACATTCCGACACAGAAATCAGATCAAGTAACAAAGAATCAGAAAAATAAAAAAATCAAAGTTTACATGCAAAGGAGAGCCAAGATTCCTCAAAACCCATGTAACATCTGCTGCTAAAAAAAAGAAAGAAAAAAAAAATCACCAAAAATAGTCAAAAAGAAATTTCTGATCAAGGGAATTTGGTTTTCAATCCGATCAAGGGATTTTCTTGATGAATAAATTCTTGATTTTTAGGCGATGGTGATAATTAAAGGGGGTTAGAAAAATGGTGTCTTGATGGGATGTTTTCAATATATGTTTCTTTGTTGAGAGAGAGAGAGATGAGAGAGAGGGAGGAGAGAGAGTTCTAAATGAGATAGTATGTGAATGAATGTGTGTGTGATATAGGAAAGAAAGCATTTTTATTTCCCCTGGAATGTAATTTGTTTGAGAAGGGAACCCCAAAAGGAGATGACGTGTCAAGCTTATTTTGCTTTGTGGCTTTGGGCTTACACTCACACATTTACACGTCCTACTGTGTGAAAATTTACACGTTTTACTGTGCGGAAATTTCTCGGTTTAGTTTAGGTATCTTTTATCAATGGCAACTACTATTTTGTTTTTTAGACCTCGTTTGGTTGTCAAGATAGAATTAGTTAAGATAAAAACAATAAGTAATCTATTAAAAATCCAATAGATTTACCAAACCCCATAAGTGGATTTATCGAAGCCCAGAAGATCCAAAAAAGCTCCTTAAAAGACATCATAACATAATATTTTTGGGTCGAGAGCCGAAAAGTTATTGAGTTTACCAAATATCAAATAAGTACCAATCGCTAATATTTCCAACCAAACGAGGCCTTAGGTGTTTTTAAAGGTCCCATTTTTTTATTTTTGTAAGTTTTAGTGATGATTATTAGTGTTTAATAATAAATATTTAATACCTCGGAATTGAGGGTGGGGAATTTCATGTGTGGAGATAAGGTAAGGGAGTGAATCTAAACCAAGATTGTGGGGAAATGGGATTTATTGAAAGATACCAAATTCTATGAATAAGCCTCTTGGGGAAGTTTTCATGGTCCAAGGGTGAAATAGTCATTTCTTTCACCTTCATGTCACATGTTAGTTTTTGCTCCATGGTGAATTTTAATTATATTTATTTGTATATATAAGTTGGAGATAATGAAAATGATACACATAGATTTTATCCATGAAAATCAATAGCATCTCTCCTTTATCCTAATTAGGAATTTATTTTCATTAATTTGTGATTATAGAATATTATTTTCATTCAAGACAATAATAATAATGAAAAAAAATATTTATAACATAATCAAGAGAGTAATAGTATGACCGAAGAAACAAAGTTGGTGACTTTGTGCAACCTAAAGGGGAGCTTGATTAAACTAGCTACTTGAATAAATTAATATAAATTAATCAATTTATTACAAGTAAAAAAACATAAATAAATAAATAAATAAATAATATAGGTTGTGCCTGTCAATATTCAATAGGTCCAACTTCCCCACTTTTGGATAGGTTCTTATTTTATTGATTTAAATCCAGTAACTCTACATTTATTTGCGTGACAAAAAATAAAATAAAAAGATTAGAGTCAAATTTCACCTTCCATTATTGGGAGCTTTATATCCAATTTAATTTCCATTTATTTAATATATAAAATATTTGGACTCGGCATATTCCTTACAAACATGGGCCATTGGCCCATTACTTAATTCATAAAGGACAACTCATTATTTTGTAAATTCTTTTTTTTTTTTTTTTTTTTATTATTATTATTTTTTTTACCGAAGGAATTCACAATCAATTAGCCATATACACTCGACAAACGAGGTTATTAATATACTGAGTATTAATTCATCGAGATTCTACTGTATTTAAACAATATTGAAGCAATCTTAAGAGACGTGTGTGTGTGTGTGTATATATATATATATAGAAATAAATTCATTTGGTAGCAATACAGCTGGTTTCTTGTTCATCAAGGGAGGAATAAATATAAACCCAGTTCATAAGGTAAAAATAACATTTACACTTAATTAATTTGCATGTTCTTCTCCCGGAAAATAGGCCATTTAATATTCTTTTATTTACACATTAAAAGACTAATTTCGATATAATAGTTAGTTAAGCAATTAGGGTGATTAATTACAGGCAATCATATCACATCTTCTACGCAAAAAAAGATAGCTTAACTTGACAAATACTACTTCCGTTTCAAATTAAATCAGATTAAGAAAAATAAATAAAGAAATACATATAGATTTTAGAAAAAAAAAAAAAAATCGTGCAAAATGTATCCTTAAAGATCATGACTTGGGGTCGTAACTCGTACGATCGATACCTTTTAAAAAACACGTTATTTAAGGATGAAAAAGACACGTTCGATGTTCAAAATATTAGAAATTGGTGGGTGCGATTATACCAGCACCGATGCATCAGAATCATATAAAAACATCGAAATTACGCGCGTTAGATCCCTCCCAGATTTTTTTACATTAAAAGGAAACCGGAGAGATGTCGTCACAATTGGTAATGCTTGTACTACACGACAAGGCATCCATCCATTCCCATTTTCAACTAAAATATTATCTTCATTTAATTTTTATTTTATTATTTTATTATTTTTTATGTTTGACTTCACAAAAATCATTATTTCTTATTTTTACCTAACTATACCTTTTTTCATCGTATACTTCGTATGGGCTTATTATATTGAACCATTGTAGCAATCTAACTGTAAGCCCAACTCAAAATTTTGTATCGGCCCAATTATTCTAAATGGGCTAAAAAAATCGACAAGAAGCTAGAACTTTTTTAACCCATTTATGGGTCAAAAATACAAACACACTTTCGCGAGTGAAAATTGGAACGAAATTTTTAATGTTGTCTGTTGTGATTCCTTCTTTCTTGAGTATATTACCTTTTTAATTGAAAATTAAAATATCCCGATTTACGATTTGTTGAAATTATTGGATAGAAATTTAAAGGGTAAATTACGGCCAACCCCTTAAGGTCAGGTGAAATTACAAAAAAATCTCTAATGTTTGGCTAATTACGATCACCCATCAACTATGTAATATCTTATGAAAAAACTCGGCCTCCAGTAAGTAAATTTGACATTATAAGAGTGGATGTGTACGAGAATACATAGTTGAAGGTAGGGGTGGTAAACGAGTCGAGCCGACTCGTGAGCTCGATGAGCCAGCTCGAAAAAGCTCAAACTTGGACTCGAGTTTTTCGAGCTCGAGCTCGAGCGAATTTTTAGTTGTTCGTGAGCTCACGAGCCGGCTCGCGAGCTTTGTTTATTATTTTTTTCTTATTTTTTATTTAAGGGTAAATTACAACCACCACCTGAGGTATGGTCAAATTACGAAAAACCCCTTCATGTTTAGGTGATTACAACCACCCCTTCAACTATTCTTACATGTCCACCCTTGCGGTTTCAAATTTAGTGGAATCTTCGAGATTGTATGGAATATTATTACTTTTGTACCCGTTTTATCCCATTCGAACTCCAAATTTTGAAGCAAGATGATCATAATATGTATTTTTTGGCTTGTATATATCTGATTGTGGTGCACCAAAAACTATATTTTTACAAAAAACGAGTACAAGCTATAGCACATTCCACGAAATCTAGATGATTATGTTGAATTTGACACCATAAGGGTGGAGGTGTAAGAAAAAACATAGTTGAAGGGTAGATATAATTATCCAAACAAGAGGGATTTTTTATAAATTGGTCATACCCAGGGAGGTGGTCGTAATTTACCCTTTATTTAAATAATTTATAATACTATAAAATATATACAAAAATAAAATAAAAATATTAAAAATATATATAATTACAATTTATTGTTTATTTTATAATTTTTTTTAATAATAATAAATAATAATTACAAATATTAAAAAACACAACAAAAACAACAATAAATGAGCTTGGGCTCGAGCTCGAGCAAGAAAAAAAAAAGAAACTCGACGAGCTCGAGCTCGAGCTCGACAAAATAGACTCGATCTCGAGCTCGAGCCTGACAAAAGAGGAGAGCTCGGCTCGTTCACACTCCTATTTAAAGGGTGATTGTAATTATCCAAACATGATGATTGCTTATCGTAATTTGATCTTATTTCAGGGGTTGTTCGTAATTTACCCAAATTTAAATAATGTGTGAGATTTCAATATCCAATGCAATTTTATTTTTTTGAAAATAATTCCATTTTTCCCCCAAAAAAATATATTAATAAAATCTCAATATTATTATGATTTTAAAGACGATGAAAAAATTTGTAATTTTCGGGTCAATTTTTTCTATTTCCAATTTATAAAATCTTGTATTTAGTATTTTACTTCCAAAAAATAAAATTGAAAGTCCAATTTATAAAACAAAAAAAAAAAAAAAAAAAAAAAGATTGTGATAAGAAAATCAGTGTGGGGTATAAAATATGAGGTGCATATCTCACCAATCACACTCTCTGGATAAGAAGAACAATCCAGAAAACTCACTCTTCTTACCATTGATTGATTGCATCTCTTCTTCTTTATTTCCTATTTTCCAATCAAAACACACTCTGCAATAAAAAATAAATAAAAAAAAGCTCAAAAATGGCAGCAACAATGGCTACATCGATGGCTATGCTCAACGCCAAATGCTTCAACACAAACCCCAAAACCACCATCTCCACCAAGCCCACCAAGCAAGTTTCCCTCCTCCCCACCGCCAAAACCCCCACCACCAACAACAACGCCGCCGTCGCCGGAACCGCCATCGCCGGAGCTATTTTCTCGACCCTCTCCACCACCAACCCCGCCTTCGCCGTCCAGCAGCTGGCGGAGATAGCCGACGGCGACAACCGCGGCATAGCCCTCCTCCTCCCTTTGATCCCCGCCATTCTCTGGGTGCTGTACAACATACTGCAGCCTGCCCTTAACCAGATCAACAGAATGAGGTCCAAGGGCGTCATAATCGGGCTCGGGCTCGGCGGGCTCGCTGCTTCGGGCTTCTTCCACGCGCCGGAGGCTTCTGCCGCCGTGGCTGAGGCCGCCGCCGACAACAGGGGGCAGCTGTTGCTTTTAGTTGTGTCGCCGGCGTTGATTTGGGTGGCGTACAATATCTTGCAGCCTGCTTTGAACCAGATTAACAGGATGAGATCCGATTGAGAAGATGAAGAAGAAAAAATTAAGGGTATATAAATTTCTTTTTATTTATATATTGCATGTAATTTAATTTGCAAGTAATTGTATCCTCATTGTCTTAATTAATCACACTTTTTCTTGCAACATTGTTTTTTGGCACGTGATCTTTTATTTCTTAATCCTGTTAAAATCTTGTTTGAGCTTGTTTCGATTTTTTGTCTAGATTTTTGAAACTTGTGTTTGAGCTCGATTTGATAAGCAATTGCAAATCGAGTCGAGCTCGAACATGCTTGCCAAACATAAATCAAAATGAAGTTGCTTGATTTTGTTTTAATACATATTTGGACAAAATGCATTTCACCCTCTATAAATTTCCCATTTTGCAATTTCACCCCTAAAAATTCAAAAACTGGATACTCCACATTCGATATATTATTTTGGTTGCACTTTGCCCCAGAAACCAATTTTGGAGGGGGTTGTGCAACAAAAATAACACTTTAGAGGGGCAATGTGCAAAGAAGTTGTGTTTTTAAGGGGCAACGTGCAACAAAAATAACATTTAAGGGGCAACGTGCAACAAAAATAACATTTAAAGGGGCAACTTGCAACTAAAATATTCAACTTCGATGAATAACACATCGGAGTTTCACTATTAGGGCAATGTGCAACAGGAATAACATTTTGAAGGGGGACTTTCACTTTTAAAAATTTTGAGGGTTAAAGTGCGAAAATTATAAATTTACAGGGGGTGATGTGCAATTTTCCCTACATATGTTGTCCATTTCTATTAATCGAGCTTGTGCCGACCTCCATAACTTATCGAACGAAAATGTGTTCAAACTTGGTACATTATCTTAAAAACCCAATAATCTCAAAACCAAAAATGTGTAGTTTGGATCGATCTTCAGCCCTCTACATCAGATTAAGCATGCATTCTCCTATCAAGAACCAAATCAATCGTATTACGAAAAACCAATTCACACGCCCGCAATTTAGTTACACATTAAAGAAACCGAATTCCGAACTAATATTTAGCAGGATCATTACTACCCGTGACTTTTCAAATGGCCGATTTTAGAATCCTTACGCAGCCCTCGTGCTCGCATCCCAACGAAATACTTGAGCAGACAAAGATCGAGAAATGTCTCCGGTAATAAGCGTATAGCTGCAGCCTGTAAGGAATGAGGCCAATAGGGCAAGCAGATTTGATCATGATGGCCAATCCAATTGATGCTTGCTTTGCTGTATGTCTCTGGAGATGGAATGAAGAATGATGGCTTCTTTATTGATGCCATTTTAGTTGCCACAAGCAATGGAATCTGTCATTAATTACAGCACACAGTAAACACAAAATATTGCAAATCCTTTTGTCAATGGAGATTCTAATTTATATAGTAAAATGTGCACTACTTGTTTCTTGAATTGAATTGATTTATTTCTTTGTCTCCATCTTATGAACTTGAGGACCATATTAAATTATGGGCACCTCTAAGGTAAGGTCAAATTACGAATAAAACCCTCATGTTTTGGTAATTACAACCGCCCCTCTCAACTATAAATCTTCTTACACGTTCACCCTTGCGGAATTTCTGCAATTTGCACCCATTTTCCCCGATTCGAGCTCCACATTTTGAAATAAGATGTGTTTATTGGCTTGTAAATACCAGATTGTGATGCATCAGAAACTGTATTTTTGCACAAAACGAGTACAAACTAGAGAACATTCAATCTAGACGATTAGTTTGAATTTGATATATGTAAGAAGATTCATAGTTGAGGAGGTGGCTGTAATTACCCAAACATAAAGGTTTTTTTTCGTAATTTGACATTACAGCACGAAGGTGGCCGTAATTTACCCTATAATTTACCGATAATCTTTGTCTCATTGAGATTAACATAGAGGAATATGCCTATTATTTGCAACTAATGAAGTAGTTATTATCTATGTCTGAAAATTGTGAACACAATTAATGCATCAACAAACAAACAAACATGACAGTTAGGTTAGCTTCATCAAAATTCTCTAGATTCATTAATGGTGGATAATGAACTAACCTGGCATTGTACATCAATTCCATGCTGCTTATACTCCATACTCATGCTTTTCGATAGCATCGCCACGTATCTAAACACAAAAATCACCAAAAAAAAAAAAGTTATTTCATACATAACTTCAAGCTGCATTTAAAGATTCGTGTCGGAAATTTGAAGACACTGAATTTATACCACTTACGCTTTGGTGGCGGCGTAAACGGTGTAGAGAGGGTAAGAGGAAACACAGTAGGATGAAGAACCAGATCCAACGTTAACAATGGCGCCTTTCTTCTTCTTCTTCTTCTCCAGCATACCTCGTACCACCGCCTTCGTAACCCAAGTTGCAGCCACCACATTCACCCTCACAACACTCTCCAACAACTGCGGATCAACCTCGTGGAAGAACCTCGCGTACGGGTACGCCGATCCGACATTGTTGATCAGAATCCCCAAATCCAAATCCCTAATTTCTTCCCCAATTACCCTCGCGATCTCCTCCCCTCCGCAATTCGAGAAATCGACGACCACAGTTTTCACGGCGATCCCGCCGTGCTTCTGCAAGATGTCTTCGAGCGTGGATTTCAGCTTTATAGGGTTTCGGGCAACGAGTACGAGGTTCAGACCTCTCGCCGCCAATTCGAAAGCTAGGGCTTTGCCGATTCCGTCGGTCGAACCGGTGACCAGAGCCCACGACCCGTATTGTTGTTTGAGATCTTTCCCGGGTCTGAAGAACGTGATCCATATCCATTGGAGGATTTTCAGAAGATATTTGGAAAGGTTAATGAATCCTATACAGGCTGCTGCTACCATTAAAATTTTCTGCAGCTCCATTGGGTGGTGAGTGGACTCAGAACCAGTGGATCTCTTCTTACTATATATATAGTTATATTATGTACTTGAAGAAGAAAGTACTAATCGAATCGAATCGAATCGGATTGGATAAATAATCGAATCGATTTCAAACGAGCTCTATAATCAAAGTCTTCGTGTCTAGCTTACCAATATGAGATGTTATAGGCTCAAATCCCTAATTAATGATCTAACCGACTACGTTAATCCAGTAGAATTATATCGATAGCCGAATCTCTATCTAATGTCAATCAAATTACGGCTTAACCTTTCGAAATTATCCGAACTTCTTGTTTAAGGGCTTCTTTAGGTCATTTTAATGAATTGTCCTAACTTCGTGTTTACATTTTGCAATGTGGTTAATTTCTTCATGTTTCACTTCCTGCTAAATTGATTTACATAGTGTTTACAACAACATTCCGCAACCTACAAAACTTCCAACTTTTCCTATGATACAAAATTTGTCAACTATTTAAGCAAAATAATAATAATAAAAAAAAATATATAAACATTTAATTTGCAACAAGAAGTTGCTCAAAATTAAGGGAATTTTTCTCGTAATTGCAACTCGGTATCACGATTAGTACTGGAGCCGAGCTTTCTAGGGCTATGTTCTTGATGAAAAGGGTCATCGGTGCAATGAACAGAACTCAGCCTCTGCGAGAAATTCCAACCGCCCGTTTCTAGCTCGTGGTCAACTGTTTTCATTGCAGCTTCGTCTTTCAGCTTCATGTAAAACGTCGATGACCAGTAATCATTTGCCAAATTCTTCAAAAAAAAAAAAAAGAAAGAAAGAAAGATCGGTTTCGAGTAGAGGAAAAATGAATTTACAAACTTATTGGGAATATGAAGGTTCGTGAAAAATTAACTAACCATTTTCATCAAATGTATTAACTCGATTAGTGCATTTTTGAAGAGATTGGCGTGTGCTAAATCAAGAGTCGATAGAATTTCTTGCCGACATCGATGAGAAATGTTCACCTCCATTGTTGCACCTGTGTAGGATAGATTGAACAAAATGAAACGTTGATGAAAAAGAGTTTATTGCATTTAATACCCAGTGTTATGTTATATTGAATTGCTTAAAAAGTCCCAACGTTATAAATATTAGCAAAAACCCCACTATAAGGCTTATTTTAGCACACAACTCCAAAAGTGTGAGCTTTTAGGGGGTAATTTGCTAAAAAAATTGCATTAAAGGGGGAATTTTGCCAACTATAATAATAACAAGGGGACATTTTTAACAATTAGACCAAACACAGGGGTGCTTAATGCAATAAACTCCAAAGAAAAAATATGATACCTGGAGCTATATATCTGTCAATAATGTGACGTGCCATGTAAATTCTTCTCACATGATCACTATCTGGAATTCGGTCAAGCTGTTGCACCTCCTCGTAGAAGTGGACACTCTCCCCAGCCAAACAGCTGCATTATCCGAATACGTAAAAATTGTTATTAAAAAGACAAAAAAAAAACGAGGTATTGATTTACTAATAGGCAAAAAGGTGAACCACCTATCAGCAAATTCCATGAACGATTGACGAAATCTTCTGTTCGAAAGGAGCTTATCAAAGGGCTCGTTGGAATCTACCGACTGCAGTGATTCCGTTCGTACTAAAAGCCCGCTATCAGGTATACCCAAGGCCCGGCCCATCATCATACTGTACTCTTGGTGTTCGTCTTTCCTCAAGCTCATTAGTGAGAGAAGAGGTTGCGAAATTGAGATAGAGAAGAACACCAGCACGAGGACACTTGTCTGGAGAGAGAATTTTACGAAATGAGAAGGAAATATGCATGCATGTTTTCGAAGACGAAAAAATCAAGAAACGGAAGTCGATGCAATAAATACCATAACTAGTATTAAAAATCTCGTAACGATTTGAACCAATGGAATATCTTCGTGAGTCTCGTTCAGAATGTACGCGATCACCCAAATCCCTTTTTAACAGAAAAAAAAAAATTTGAAGTGAACCACGAGATAGATACACATACAACAATAAATAAACGAATACTAAATAAATAAATATTGTATTATTTATACCAATGGAACAAGTGGAGACTAAAATCCCGCGCCAGAGGTCCTTCAGTTCGTGGAATCTGAATTCTATATGTCGAATTGCGGCTGTGAAACCAACCATAGCAGCTACGTATAACGCGTGAAGGCAAATAACTGGGATTATCCACTGAGTTCGCATGTGGCAACGGTTGTTTAGAGGCTTTTTCGTGTGAAGAACTGCATCGATGTTTATAATATTTTCGATAATTAGCAAAGTCTTAAGCGGATTGAAATATAAATTGCAGCGTTCCAGCTACATTAAATCTTAATTACTCTTTCAAGAAATTATTTTCAGGGATTTAGTATCGGAATTTTCTTTAAAGAATCAAATATAACTAATTAACAATAGCTTAAAAATGGTCCTTACATGCTGCACCAATAATCCAGGGCAAGAGAACCAGTGGAAGAAATATAAACGATCTAATGGGTGGCAAACGCCTCCTGAAAAAAATCACAAGCATCAAAACGGAAATAATGGTGAAAAACGCGTTATTACTTTGAAAAAAGTTATCACTTACCTAACAAATATGTAATACAGTTGAAACGCTTGTACAATACGGGAGCTCAACAGCAAGCCAAATCCTAGTGGACCTTCAACCCAAACTGGGAGCAACAGAACGTTTTCGATTATCAACTTGTGCAGGGAAATCATATTAAAATAACAATAAATAAACAATATATAGTAATAAGTAGAGTTACCAGCCCATATATAGCACGAACTCCACCAATGGCCCCTTTTAAACCTCAAAAAACCGAGGGACATCTGTGTAGTAAATATCCAAAAATAAGACGCACACTCGAAACATAGAAGGTTTAATCATCGGAAACGAAAAAAGAAATCATGTTAAAAGAAACTATACCACAATTGAAACTATAAGGTTGAAGCTCGCAATAATTTGTATTGTGACGAGCCAAAAACTACTGCCTTTAGGTAGTGCGATTTTGTGGATTAGATGAGGCGCAACAGCCTTTCCGATAAGCCTGCACGCAATTAATCCCCACGAATTAACCACTGGTAACTAGCAAATTATTTCGAGACCCCCGAGAAGAAGATTAAGCTTTATGCAATGTTTCGTAGCATTTCATTTTCTTCCAAAAAAACTTTCCCCAAAACAATTCGGAAAATTTCTCTCGATTTTTTTTACTTAAAAAACAAACAAACGTCACTTTATTTTTCAAATTCGTCTGTTAAAACACTTAATTTTTTTAAACACGATTTGACTGGTACAGTGATTCGTCTCCCCCGAAATATAAACAAAACGTTACTTTCATTATAAAATTTTCCCCCAAATCAAGGTTTCTCGAAAATGAAATGCAATTATCACCGAAAGGAATCTCTGTGAATTTGCATATTGAATCACTCTGTGTAAACTAAATTCAGCACCAAATCCTCAAAAACCACACAAAAAAAAAAATCAAATCACAGCTCCAATTTCCATTAAAATAAACGAAATTGTTCACATAAATTACTTATCAAAGGAAAGCCCACTCCGGATCAACAAAGAAGTAACTGCCCAAGGAAAATAATCGAGTATAATACTAATTAAACAAAAATGACAACACAAAACAGCTGCTGTATATATGAATTAACTACCCATTTACAAAACAAAATTGACATTCCGAAGAAAAAGGCAACGAGAAATTTACAGGAAAATAGAGAGGAGGGAGATGGAGACCGCCGCGTAATCGCTGGGGCAGCCTCCGTTTACTGCGCAAGTCGCCATTTGTTTTTTCGAGATTACAGAGCTGCTTTGCTCATCCGTACAGAAATTCTGATGCCGACCACCTGTTTGAAAAATGGTCGCGTTGATACGTAAGTAGAAAACAAGTCAAACTCCACGCGCTTCTTGTTTGACCTTTCACTTTCAGCTTATGAGCGGGTGGGTCCCACTAATCAGTTTTCATTTTTGTTTAAGGTAAAATATACATTAATTAAGAAATTGATTTGATAAATCTAATTTTAGAAAGAAAAAAAAACAAAGAGTCTTATTTAATAATGAAAATATTCTCCTTTTTTTTCTAATTTTTATCTTCTTTTCTATTTCATTAATGTGTTATTGACTCAATAACTTTTTTTATATTTAAGATTTTCAATATATTATTTATAAAAATTATAAACGGGTCTATTTTTAAAGAGTAAATTACAACCATCCCTCATGTATGATCAATTTTCGAAAAAACCCTCAACTATGATTTTTTCTCACACCTTCACCCTTATGGTATCAAATTCAACATAAATCATCTAGATTTCGTGGAATGTGCTTTGTTTGTACTCATTTTATGTAAAAATACAGTTTTTAATGCATTACAATCTGATATATACAAGCCAAAAAAGACATATTATGATCATCTTGCTTCAAAATGTGGGGTTCGAATATGATAAAACGGATACAAAAGTGATAATATTCCATATAATCTCGAAGGTTCCACTAAATTTGAAACCGCAAGAGTGAACGTGTAAGAAGATTTATAGTTTGGGGTGGTTGTAATTAACCAAACAGGAGGGGGATTTTTATAATTTAATCATACCTCATGAGTGGTTGTAATTTACCCATTTTTTAATAATAATAATTACAAATACAAAATATATTTGTAAGAATAATTTGATCAAAGATGCAAATCAACGGTGCAAATTATATATATTCCGGTTGTGTTGTATATTTCCTTTCATTCATTCCTTAAAAGAAGTTCAATTAGTCGAAAAAAATGTGGGTCGTTTAATAACACTTTCGATAAGAATGAGGATCGATCAACATAAAAAAATGGAATTTCTATTTCATCCAAATAGAAATCGCAACTAGTTTATAACATAGTTGATAATTATTACATTGGAAATAATCAGAGAATATATATATATATATATATATATATATATATATATATATATATATATATATATATATATATATATATATATATATATATATATATATATATATATATATATATATATATACTAATTAGATTTTAGGCTAGCAGCATCTTTCACATACCGGCGGGATTAGCCGAACGTTGCAGTAACAGCAAGCATCGCAAAGATCAGTGGTGCATGCTGCAAAAAACATAAACATTATTTAATAATAATAATAAGGGTAAAATACAAATACCCTTGAGGTATGGTCAAATTACAAAAAAAACCCTCTTGTTTGGATAATTACATCTACCCCTCAACTATGATTTTTTCTTAGACCTCCACCTTTATGGTGCCAAATTCAACATAGTCATCTAGATTTCGTGAAATGTGCTCTAGTTTGTACTCGTTTTGCGTAAAAAATACAGTTTCCGATGCACCACAAACTGATATATACAAGCTAAAAATCACATATTATGATCATCTTGCTTCGTAATGTAGAGTTTGAATGGGATAAAAGCGGGTACAAAGAGTGATAATATACATA
>NW_012194859.1:908579-935684 GCF_000504015.1 Erythranthe guttata
ATTATCTTCTAGTTTAAAACTGTGATGATTTGGGCCTTAAAGCATGGACCTTCAAAAAATTATCCAAAAAGAAGGGTCAAATTACAGTCAGCCCCCCTGAGATAAGATCAAATTACTAAAAATCCCTAATGTTTGGATAATTACAATCAATGTCAAATTTCGTAATTTACCGTTTGAATGAGGGTTGGTTTTTTTGGAGATAATGCATAATTGAGGAAGGTAATTATAATTATTCAAACATGATGGATTTTTCGTAATTTAATCTTACCTCACCCCCACCAAGGTTCCTTCGACCTTACACCGGGTGGGTCTTCTGCTGCCACGTGCTCTTTTTTTTATTTTTCTAAAACCCCTAAAGGTAAACCCTAGCGGGTAATCTATTATAAAATACAAAAAAAGACACGTGGCAGCAGAAGACTCACCCGGTGTTTTTCACCGGGTGTAGGGTCAAACAAATCCCCCACCAACCCACCCACCCCCAAATCCAAAAGAATGACTGAAAAAATTGCCTAATTCTTTTTCAAAGGCATATACTCAGAATAAATCACTGCAGTTATTATTAAACAGCATCTTGAAGCCTTATATAAAACAAAATTAATAAAAAAAATTAAAAAAAGGAAAGCTTAATTAGATTAAGAAGAATAAATGTGTAGTAAGCGATAAACACATGAGCATCGTAGTAGAAGATTTTTTTAGGGTGAAATTCTCACTTTTGGATTAAAAAAAATTAATAAATAATTAAACAAATAATTAAATAAAAAAAGGAAAAAAAATGCTCCACTTAAGTGAAATTTGCATGGAGTTAATTAATTATACCAATATGTTAAGAGCCAATCATTCTCCAATTCTCTCTTTTAGCCAAAAGGAACTTCTTTAGTGGGCATTTTCCTTTTTTGAGCCATTTGATGGGGGTTTTCTTTTTGTAAAAAACCTACCCCACTCCCGCCAAAAAAGACATGCCTTTAAAAACTTAATTTAATTAAACCCCGGTTATGCGTCTGATAATTCGAGTTCGATTATCCTGAAACTTACTTCTCGATCGAGTTCGTCGAAAGTTGATCAAACCCTTACTTAATTTTATAATTATATACGTGGAGTGTTACATACATATAAAACCTCTATAAATTAATACAATTGGGATCAGCTAAATTTTATTAATTTAACGAAATCTTTTTTTTAGCATGTTGCTCTCGAGCCGAGACCGAAAGAATATATTATTGAAACGAGGTTATTGATTTTTCGAGATTTTAATATATATATATATATATAGATGTATGTCCTTTTTGCATAAAGCTAGTGAGCATTAATCTTGCAGTACAAAAAGTGGAGGGAAACTTGTTGACTAGACCATGCAGTTTGTTCGTTATATTAATTAGTAGTATTATTAGTGTGTGTAGCATTTTCTGCAGGGGGGGCTTTTGTTTTCCACATGAATTGTGCAATAAACACAATTAAAGAACTTAATCAAGAATTAATAAGTGGGCTTTTATACATGGAAAAGAAAATAAACTAAATATTTGCAATGATTAGGTCATCAATACAATAAAGTGGTAATGGTTTTATCCACTTTAAAACCTCAAATCAACACTTGTACATAGTGTCAATTGAGTCATAGTATGCTCACTTCTTGGACATAGCAAACATTTACAGAGCCAGAATTTTAAATTCGGAGGACCGAATGCATTAAAAAAATTCTACGAAATGATCGTTAATGCTATTGTTCGCAAAAAAAAAAAAAAAAAAAGGTTAATAAAGATTCGAGAAATGTTAGGGAAGAGGGGGGCATGACCCCCAATCCCTATGCTAGCTTCGTCACTGATTGCAAAATATGTGGTGAAATTTGTAAGTGATCACTAGTCAATAGTGCAAACCATATTGTAATTGCACCTTTTTTGTCTCAATTTTTAAATATATTTGGATAAAGGGATAAAATTTAGTGTATTGGCAGCTGCCACCTTATCAGACAGATCAAAGAATAAAGTTTTATATATTGTCACTTACTAAAGTGGTTATAATTAAAATATAGAATGATAAATGGGTTTTTGTGGTTGTATAATTATAACAAATAAATGGACTAAAGAGTCTTTTTTTAAGTATTTAAGAATCTTCTTGTAAAACTTAAAAAGTTGGGGGGCATAAGTTGCTGGGAAAAACTGAAGAGCGTGAAACCACGCTCCAACAACATGAAGACAACGAGAGTTCCTAACTTGACCTGATGGTAATGTGTTGTCTTATGCTGGTCTCCACAAAAATAGTTAAATAATTACTAAAAGAAAACCCCTTTTAAATAATTTATTATTTCCACACAAAAATATTAGTTAGAAAATTAAATAAGAAATTGGTTTAATATAACATTATTAGATAAATGTGGGGTCTTTCTTTAATTTATTGCAATCTGGTGAGCCCTATTCTACCAAGTACACTAGTACATGATGCTTTTTTTTTTTTTTTTTTTTTTAATTATTAATTAAAGAAATTGTTATGCTAATAGAGTGAATGATTGGGCATCTTAAAAATTAATTAGTACTTAATCAATCTAGTAATAGGGATTTGTTAATTTATGAGGTGTCGAAGAACTATTGGCTCAACTAAAGGAAGTGCACTACAAAACCAAGGTTCTTTATTAACCAATTAAGGGTGAAAAATTGTTGCAATAATTAGTTTAATTAACTTTTGAAGCCACTTAGTTTGCATTTTCTCAATTAAGGAACACTTCCAAAATTTTGGTCGGTTGAAACTAATCTCTCATTATTCCTAACTTAATCTCTCTCAAATAATGGAATAATATTTTAGTTTAAATACATATTTTTTTTTAATTTTTTTTAAAATAGATGAAGTTAATATGTACTTCTTGGGGTTGTAATTAATTTATGGATAAATTACAAACCCCTGAAGTTAGACTAAATTAAGAAAAACGCCCTCACATATCGGTAATTACCAAAATCTTCCCGATATTTGTTTTCGTCTTACACTGACCCCCTCACGATGCGATTTTTCACGTGTTCTTTTTGTTTTATGAAATATTCCCCAAAAAATATCGATTCTACCCCCAAGAGCAGCCTCTTAAATGTAGGTGGCATTGATATACATTTTACATTAACCTCTTTTTCATCGATTGCTAATATGAACCATTATTTCATATATATGCAATTTTTGAAATAATGTGCATGGCTATCTTCAATCTATCGACAGGGTTATATCAGCCTTTTTTGGGAAATATTTCCTAAAATCAAAAGGATTACGTAAACAACCACAACTTAAGGGGGTCAGTGTAAGACCAAAAACAAAAATTCGGGGGATTTTGATAATTACGGATATGTAGGGATGTTTTTCATAATTTAGTCTAAGTGTAGGGGGGTTTTCTTAATTTATCATAATATTATATTTTCTTATGTTGGATTAAATACTTAAGATGCAGTAATAATAATATTGCAATGAAATAATCCAAAAATGGAGTATGGAGTATGACTGTATGGTGTCCACATAGACCGTTAACTCCAAGCTACATAGCCGGCGCCAAATATTCTTTCATTCTCTCTCTAGATCTCTTCCCCCTTAAAAATCCTCTCTCTCTCTCTCTCTTCCTCTCTTCCACTCTCTTTCTCTCTCTTGTACATACAGTATGTAGCATAATATATATATATGAACCCTACACGTACATAATTGTATGTAGATGTTTGTTTAGCTTCCGACTGATCACTAATCTGATGATGGAATCAAGTGGGTTTTCTTCGCCGAGGACTGAATGTTTTCCGGCGGGTCTTAGGGTTCTTGTGGTTGACGATGATCCTACGTGGCTCAAGATTCTTGAAAAGATGCTTAAGAAGTGCAACTATGAAGGTAATTCCTTCTTCTTCTTTTTTTTTTTTTTTTTTTTTTTATAAATTTCCCCCCTTTGATTTGGTGAAATGCAATTGCCCTTTTGTATTTATGCTCTGTTCTGTTGAATTGATTTTGTTTTTTGTTTGATATTGTTTTTTTCTGGGCAAAGCTGCTGCTTCATATGTTTGACTCTCTCTCTCTCTCTCTCTCTCTCTCTCTCTCTCTCTCTCTCTCTCTCTCTCTCTCTCTCATATTTTGGGGGTTTTGGTGCTCTGTTTTTTTTAGATGGTGGAAGATTTTGTGTTTAGGGCTTAGAGTGTAAGTGCAAAAGAAAAACAATTACATAAAAATTTAAAAAAGAGTTTTTCGGGTTTTCGGGTTCAGTTTCGGTTTGATATACTTGAAACCCAATAATTGTAGCAAAATAATTGAAGCTATCATGGAGTTGAATAGTAATAATTCTAGCAAATTTCAGTTATAAATAAAAAAAAACTAACAAAATTGGGAGCTTTCTTTCTAATTCGGAAAAAAAAAAAAAAAAAATTAATCGCCTCGTTTTCTTTGTAATTCGAAAAAGAATTCGATCCGTCTCAAACTCCAATTTTTTTTTTTTTATTTGTGGAGTTTCAGTGACGACATGCAATTTGGCGCGAGAGGCGCTAAACATACTACGCGAGAGAAAAGACGGATTCGACATTGTAATAAGTGATGTCAACATGCCCGACATGGACGGTTTCAGGCTTCTAGAACACGTTGGTCTCGAAATGGATCTACCTGTCATAAGTCAGTTTTTCGTTTGGTTTTCTCTTACATATTTATATTTCCAAATTTCTTGTCCGAAAATTAAAACAAAACAAAATCGAAAAAAATCAATGCAGTGATGTCGGTTGATGGAGAAACGAGCAGGGTGATGAAAGGCGTTCAACACGGTGCGTGCGATTATCTCCTCAAGCCAATAAGAATGAAGGAGCTTCGAAACATATGGCAACATGTCTTTAGGAAAAGAATACACGAGGTGAGAGATATCGAAGGCTACGAAAGTATAGACGAAATTAATAATATGATGAGATGTGGGACCGAGCAATTCGAAGATGGATTCTTGTTTAGTGGCGATTTTATTACCGGGAAGAAAAGAAAAGACGTCGATAGTAAGTACGATGATCGAGTGTGCGGCGAATCTTCTTCATCCGCTAAGAAAGCTAGAGTCGTTTGGACCGTTGATCTTCATCAGAAGTTTGTTAGGGCTGTGAACCAGATCGGGTTCGAAAGTAAGTTTTGATTTAGTTTGTTTATTTTGTGACGTTGTTTGTTCGAAAAACGGGATTTGATTTGATGTTGTTTCGACAGAAGTTGGACCGAAAAAAATACTTGACTTGATGGGAGTGCCGTGGTTAACAAGAGAGAATGTTGCTAGTCACTTGCAGGTAAATGCTATCCTTCCTTTCGATTTGTTTCGGTTTCGGTTTCGGTTTTCTATTCTCCCTCTGATCCGATTTTAATTTCCAAGAATATTTACCAAATCTCCAATAATTTTTTCGAAAATTACACATTAAATATCAATGTTGTTATGTATTTTATAGAATAGGTGACTACAAAAAATGGAAATTCTGAATTCATCCGGTTTTGATCCAAAAAATTCCGATTTTGGAACAAGTTATTTTCTTTCCAATTTCCGAAAATCCGATTTCTCCTTTTGTTTGCAACGGAATTAGTATTAGTTTCTCACTTTCGAACAAAATACATTTTTTTCCGAAAGTGCTAATTCCAGTCCAATCTTTTCGATTTACACCGTACTCTCTCTCTCTCTCTCTCTCTCTCTCTCTCTCTCTCTCTCTCTCTCTCTCTCTCTCTCTCTCTCTCTCTCTCTCTCTCTCTCTCTCTCTCTCTCTCTCTCTCTCACACACACACACACGCACACGCACACGCACACGCACGCGCGCGCACACACACACACACACACACACACAAAATTGATAACTTTGGAACCCTAAGGAACTCTTCTTTAATGCTTTCAGAAGTATCGACTCTACTTGAGCAGGTTGCAGAAAGAAAACGAGCTAAAATCCACCTTCGGTGCCACCAAAGAACTCGATATCTTTTCGAAAGATCATTCTATTTCTGCACATCAAATCATTCAAGCCAACGAAACTTATGCCGATAAAATCTGCGACAAAAACGATCTCGCAAAAACGAGTGCCTCAATCAGGAACGATTTTTATCCGGACGTAAAATCCGAACCCAAAATTCAAGTTCACTACTCCTGGAATAGTGAAGCTCCACCCCTCGAGTTGATCAAGAAAGATGGTAATAATAAAACAGTACATTTCCATTCCGAATACACGTTCGATAAACGAGCACAAACGGGCCCCACGCCTTGGAACACAAGCGGGCCCCACAGCTTCGATGTTCTCGAAACTCCTTCAACGGCAGAAGCTGCTATTAGGTTGTGGGATGAAGAATTCAATGATTATTCGCCGCAAGGTGATTTCTATCCTCCGATCAATGCTTATATCGGATACGATAATCAAGAACTTATTGACGGTGTTCCGCCGCACTTGTATGATTCGTTGAAGTTCGATTCTTCCGTGGGTCCCGGTGAATCGGTGGAATATCATGTAATAGATCAAGGTCTGTTTGCATGATCTAATTTGCTGGTGATAATTATTATTAGGACATATATATTTTATTTTTTGCTTGTTTGGTTAAGTGGTTATCTTCCAATGAAGAAAAAACAAAAGGTGACTTTCTAATATTTTTGAGTTGCCTGTGGTGTAAAGAAACTATCTTTCTGCTTTTTAGTGAACATATTGATGTTAAGACTTGTTATTAAATTTCCGCGTAAATGACGATCACCTCTGATGTAAGGTTAAATTACGAAATAATATCCTCTTATTTGGTTAATTACAACAACCCCTCAACTATGAATTTTCTTACACATCTACACATTGCGGTGTCAAATTCAGTGGAATCGTCTAGATTATGCGGTATATTCTCTAGATTATACACGTCACATTCGAACTCCACATTTTGAAACAAGATGATCATAAAATGTGTCTCTTGGCTTGTAACTATCAAATTGTAGTGCACTGCATTTTTTCACAAACGAGTACAAACTAGAGAACATTTCATGAAACCCAGAATATTCTATCAACCTTGAACTTGATACCATAAGAATGAACGTTTAAAAAAATTCATCGTTGAAGTGAAGTTATAATTACCGAAATAAGAGATATTTTTTCATAATCTGATCGACCCAAAACTTAAAGAACCTGACTAATTAATAAACTTGCAATTTTACTGGCTAAATTTATATGAAATATCAACTTACTAAAATTCAAGAAACAATAAAAATCACGTTCTTTAATTTGACATTATCTCAAGACGTGGTCGTAATTTACCCTACATTCAATCAAGAAACAATAAAAATCAAAGCTTTATTGCACAACACCACTCAAATGATTACTGCACATTGACATCAAAAACCTTGGGAGAAGTTTTAGCCTTGGGTATATTTAAATACAAGACACCATCTTTAACCTCAGCCTTAATCTTCTCGAACTCAACATTTTCCGGCAGAGCAATTCTGCTACTGTACCTCCCATAACTCTTCACCGGCCAATCCTCGCCGCCGTCTTCATCTTCACCATCACCATCGTTCTTGCTCTTGACCGATTTCTCAGCTTTTAAAACCAGCATATTCTCCTCAACCCAAATCCTGACATCATCTTTCGTCATCCCAGGCATATCGAACCTCATCTTGTACTCTGCTTCGCCTTCCTTAATCTCCCACGGCGTACGCGACGGCGGCGGCGGCGGCGACCGCCATTCGCCGCCGTAGGCGAAAGGGCCGTCGTCCACTATTCTCTCCATTGTTTCCAGCATTTGCTGCACTGTTCTTGCTGTCGGAAACCTGTCCCACAAACCTGGAGAAATAAAATAATGTCAGAAAAAAAAAGGGAAATGAATTCAAGAATGTTGAACGAGCGCGTGCATACACATACCCATTGGGGCGAGTGGGGCTGATTTTTTCTTGGGGTGTTGGTTTTGTTGTTGTCTCTGCAGATAATCAAGATTGTCTCTGCCTTCATCCGCCATTGATTTCACTACACTGATTCTGCCGCCATTTCTGCTCGGGTTTCTGGAGCTCGATAATCTTGAATTCGAAGGAGAGAGATTCGGACAGAGAAACGTGGGTTGGGAGATTAACATGTTTGATAAACAGTGGGCCATTTGCAAATTATTTTACAGGAATTGTTATAGATTGATGAATCTTGATTTGTGCGATGCAAACATAGGAGATGCATATAAGCATTTAAAGGATCATTCGGAAAATTCTGGAAGAGACGAGGCTGTGGAGTTTTTTTCATTTTCTCTGGACTTCTCTAGATGTTCTTGTTTTAAGGATGTCTTAATACGACACCGTTTTGTTATTCAAGTGATTTTCTTTTCCAGTTAAAATGTTAATAGTTTTTTTCAGTGGGAATTAAAGAAGGGCACAATACAATTTTCATGGAAACGATGCAACTTGGCATATATATATATTTATATCGATTGTAATCAAATATCGATCGATATAGCGATACGATACGAATCAAATATCGCTCGATATCGACATACGATATTTGTTTTGAGGGTGATTGTGCGATTCAGCGCATTAGGGGTGATTTATGTGATATTCAGCACATTTAAGGATGATTTGTGCGATTTTCAGTATATTTCGGGGTGATTTCTGCGATTTTCGGGGCATTAATTTTTTTTTGTTTTTAATTAAAGCAAAAACCACAAAAAAAATGCTTAAGATAAAAGCAATTTTTGTTAGGAAATGTAATAAAATCGACACTAGCATTTCTAAAAACTATGATTTTTGATCTAGTTAATAATTTAATGTTGAAACTTGAATTTAAATCTATTAGTCAAATATCTTACTACACGTAAATGATACGGTACGATATGTAGCGGAAAACGATATATAGGGCAATATATTCAGATACGATAGCCATGATTTCAAATACTTAAAATACAAAGATGGTTGCACTAGTAAATTTTTTTGTCATGGAAAATTATCTGTCAAAGTGGTGAAACCATCCCAGAAAAAGGGGTTATCCATCCAGCTCTGGTAATAACAATCCACCGAAAAATCTTCGTTTCGGAACATAATCGAGTTCGTTACATCGTTTCGTTCTTCGTCATTTGAGGCCGACACTTCTGCCTTTTCTTGAATCTGCAGATAATCTTCCAAAGGTGGGAGTGACAAATTACTTTCTTGATGAATTTCAACACTCTCTGTAATAATAGAATCTTGATCTGCTTTATAAGTTTGGTCAAACAATATGGGCTTGTGAGTCAACGGGTCCAATCCCATGAGCTTCATTCTCTTCTTGATCCTTGTATTCCAATGGTTCTTTATTTCATTATCAGTTCTCCCGCCAAAATGTGCAGCAATCTTGGACCACCTAGTACCAAAAAAAAATCATGCTCAAACAAAATGGTTGTTGTAAGAAACTCAAACATGACTCAGAATTAGGGGGGGGTCATCGAGCTGAGCCGGCTCGTGAGCTGACTCGAAAAGAGCTTGAACTCGAATTCGAGTTTTTCGAGCTCGAGCTTTTTGACAAGTCGAGCTCGAGCCACTTTTTTGTTGTTCTTGAACTCACGAGCTGGCTTGCAAGCCTTCCTTTTATTTATTTTTTTATTTTTTATATATTATTTTTAATAATAGATAATATTATAATAATAGTATAGAAAAAAACATATAAAATTAAAAATATATATAATTACAGTTCATAAATTATTTTGTAATTTTTATTATTATAATATAAATAATTTTAATAAATCGGCTCGAGCTCGAGCCAAAAAAAAATACTCGATGAGCTCGAGCTCAACAAAATGGACTCGGGCCTGCCAAAATAGCCGAGCTCGGCTCGAGCGCTAAGCTCGTTCACACCCTACTCAGAATCAAGAAAACAAAAACAATTATAGTACTAACTTCTGATATTTTTTTCCTTACCTGTTTCCTAATCGAGAATGAAGTTCGATAATCATATCTTCCTCTGCTTCAGTAAACGCGCCTCTCTTTAGATCGGGCCGAAGATAGTTTATCCACCTCAGTCTACAACTCTTTCCACATCTCATCAAACCTACATTGTTATTATTATCAAGAAACATATAAACATATATCTATTGTGATTAATCATTTTTTTCTAAATTAATTAAATGTATTATTATTAATATACCTGCGTGTTTCGGGACAAGGCGCCAACATTGTATACCGTTGTTGAGGATGTAGTGCATGAGCTTATCGTCTTCTTCCATCGTCCACGGACCTCGTTTAAGTCCCGACTTTTCGCAACACGGTTGTCTTCCCATTATCGAAAAACAGAATTAATGCAGAGTAATTAACAAAGAAACTAATTAATGGGCTGCTGCTTTTTTATATATATAATCGAAAGTCGAAACCAAGATTCTCTTACAGCTAATCCACAGATCAAACCGATAATTGAGTTCGAAAACAAAAGACAAAACAACCATGCTTTTTATATATAAGTATTAATGCAATAATTGTGCTTTTTCTTAGTTACTATATTATATATATATTCAATTTATCGTCTTGCAAACTAAATGATTGAATGAACAGACGTGCGAGTTTTTTGTCGTTGACATGTTTTTCTTTCGTTTCTTTATGTTTGTGCCCGTAAAGAATGGTGGTGGTGATGAACTTTAGCAGAAAGTACAAAGAATGAAAGGTTTTACAACAAAGCAGCTTTGTTCATGGGAGACAACATTTATTCATCAAGGAATTGTTTTATCATAAATAAATAAATAAAATTGTTTATGAGAAAGTTCTGTGTATCAAATCTTTAGATGTGATTCTTGTTAGTATTATTACAAAATTGGCAAGCTTAGGTGGCTTATATTTTAATCTTTATATGGTACAATTAAACATATATTTGAGCAGACTCTTTTGAGGGCATTTTATTAAATCCGATTAATTTACGAGCCGAGTTTGTTTTCATGAACATAGTATGGTTACGATTATTGTTTTTTTCTTCTTGTTTTGCTCTTCACGGGTATTCTAGATTTTGCTTTTCAGCTGTGAATTAATATTGTTTTTTAACATGTTCGGCTGTAAATTTGTAAAATACAAGGTCCAATAGTATATGAACTTGAGTCAGCTCACACGTCTGGCTTAATTACGACTTAATTGCCACCACTAATTTACACGATATACTTCAATTTGGAAGTTAATTGGGATGGGATATATTTCAATTTGGGCCATGATTTAACATTGTAATTCATCGATAAGGCCCAAAATACATGGGCTTCTTCTTGCTCAACCTTTCTCTTTAATTTATCATTAAATATACTATGATTATTAGTGCTATATCTATAGTACTATTGTGAATGTGATGTTGCAGTTATCATTAACAGATGTTGATATGATCATATTATATTTATATGTCCTAATTACTTGATTAGTCCACACTCCAATCATTAATTTATATCCACTCGCCGAATAAGTAAAGATTTTGACAGCATATAATATGGCAATAAGAAGAAACTTTGATATGCCTAATTGGGCCAACCCAATGGGCCTACAATTTCTTTACATACTGGGCTACGAGCCCAATATCGAAGACTAATATCACCGAGGCCCAAACACCTTCAAGTAAGGCTTGGGCCCAACAAAGCAAACCCAACCCAATAAACGACATATAAATAGAGGTTTTACTCATTTTATTAAGGTACGTCCTATTAACTGAGCAATACTATCAACTGTATTCTCTGGACTATTTCTATGATCAGCACGTCTGACTTGAGCGTCGGAGGGGTTTCCGCCGGATCAACCCCCGGCGTAGTTCACGTGTGTTCATTTCGCAGGTACCTCAGGATCATCAAGTTGTCAAGCTACTGATCTGCTTTGCTCTCCCAGTTCGTTTTCCACACTAGGAGACCACTCGCTCCATCCTACGACCCGCAGCGAGGAAACTCCCACGAGGAGCCAACTCGCTCGGTCCTACGAACCCACAGCGAGATAACTCCCATGAGGAGACCACTTGATCCGCCCTATAACCTGTTGCGAGGTAAATCCCACGAGGAGCCAACTCCCTCGGGTCTCATAACCACAGCGAGATAACTCCCACGAGGAGACCACTCGCTCTATCCCACAATTCGCAGCGAGACAACTCCTACGAGGAGCCAACTCACCCGATACTACAACCCGTAGCGAGACAACTCCCACGAGGAGTCTACTCGCTCGGTACTACAACCGGCAGCAAGACAACTCCCACGAGGAGATAACTTGCTCAGTCATATAACCCGTTGCGAGGCAACTCCCACGAGGAGTCAACTCCCTCGGGCCTACGAACCCACAGCGAGATAACTCCTACAAGGAGACCAATCGCTCCATCCTACGACTCGCAGCGAGGGAACTCCCACGAGGAGCCAACTCGCTCGGTACTACGAACCCGTAGCGAGACAACTCCCACGAGGAGCCAACTCGCTCGGTACCACAACCCGCAGCGAGACAACTCCCACGAGGAGCCAACTCGCTCGATACTACAAATCCGTTGCAAGGCAACTCCCACGTACAACCACCTCGCTCGATAATAAGACTCGCTGCGAGACAACTCCCACGGGGAGACAACTCGCTCAGAGCAACCTCAATCCGCACACTCCTCAATCGCGCGTCATCCAATGCTCCTACAACTTCGCTGCAAGACAACTCTCTTGAAGAGACAACTCGCTCGCAATGCACTATATAATCGCAAGCTCAAGTTAGCACGATTACAACCCTAGAAACACTTAGAGATATTATGAGAATCTATATAGCCTGGCCAGCTTGATTACTCAAAATTTATCTACTTGTTTTCAATGGGTCCTTCATTAAAACGTGGCCACGGTCCAAACATACTTACGACCCACGAGGTCTAACAATGGGCACGATCCCCATAAAAAAAACTCTTGAGAGCCTGATCCCCTCCTCAAGTACATCACGCACAAGGCTATATGTAAACACATACAAGCAACGCGTCAAAACATTGACAATGTCGATAAATAACAACTCCCACGAGGAGAATACTAGCTCCGTGCTACTACATTATCACGAGACAACTCCCACGAGGAGATAACTCGATCAACACTATTACCCCGCGACAAGACAACTCCCACGAGGAGATAATTCGCTACTACATCGTCGCGGGACAAAACCGACGACTCAATTAACTTACATCGCGACAACCTTGTCGCGCTATGCGCCAACGCGCATTCACGCCCCTCCGACACACGCTACAACGCGTTTTCGCATACCATTAGGCCATACGCCAACGATCGACTTCTACAATTTTTACTCTCGACACGATCTGAGACCCATCACAACATGGCCCCCACATCGACTCGAGAGTGGGGGGCTTAATGATATGCCTAATTGGGCCAACCCAATGGGCCTACAATTTCTTTACATACTGGGCTACGAGCCCAATATCGAAGACTAATATCACCGAGGCCCAAACACCTTCAAGTAAGGCTTGGGCCCAACAAAGCAAACCCAACCCAATAAACGACATATAAATAGAGGTTTTACTCATTTTATTAAGGTACGTCCTATTAACTGAGCAATACTATCAACTGTATTCTCTGGACTATTTCTATGATCAGCACGTCTGACTTGAGCGTCGGAGGGGTTTCCGCCGGATCAACCCCCGGCGTAGTTCACGTGTGTTCATTTCGCAGGTACCTCAGGATCATCAAGTTGTCAAGCTACTGATCTGCTTTGCTCTCCCAGTTCGTTTTCCACACTACCCTATGTGATCTAAGTAATTAGCATCATCAAACTTAATTTCTGCAGTAAAAGGATTATATATATATATATATATATATATATATATATATATATAAAATAAGCTGGATTGATGAGTTTTATCAATGGATCCAAGGAACCAAACACACAAACCATCCAACTTCACCGCATCTAATGGATCGCCACGTGGCGCTCTCACCACAATCTATACTCTATAGTAAGGCCCAGTTTGGTTGGGCTGATCCGGGTGGATAGTTCCTCTAATCCACTCGGATCTCAGCTTTGGTTCGGCCCAACTGGGTTCTGGATTGCACTTGGGCCCGGGTCCGGATCTTGGATTTCCTGGATCTCCCATCAGGCTAAAGGAGGTGAGATTGGGTAATCTCATCCACTCTCAGCCCAATCAAGCTCAGTATATTACCTTTATGCCCTGAATATATATTTCTAATTACAAGACTACCCCATATATATAGGAATTACCCCAAAAATTATTGAGTTAGCCCTAGAATTTTACCGACATAGCCGTTCTTCGTTCTGCTTTTCTCCACTGTGGTCGGTAGTTTTTTCACCGAGGTAATTTTTCCGATAATCAACTCATCTAGGTTCTCTAACACGCTTCTTTCTTCGTATTTTAGGCCCCCTAAACCGGTTGAAGAATAATCAACTCATCACAGATTGATTTCTTATTTTTCATACTTCACTAGTTTTTTCTTTTTTTTTATTTGGTTTTTCCGATAATCAACTCATCACAGATTGATTTCACAGATTTCTTCAAACGCATCCGAATATTGCTGAAGAAGTTTGGGTTCATATGGGTATCGATTTTTTTTATTGTTCTAATTATCCATTCCTTCATCTCGTAATTAAATTTATTTGTTTCCGTTTCGCAGGTGATTTTCGATTTTGGTTTCGAAGTAGTTCGTAGTTTGGCCGGGCTGATTCTGTTCCGGCCGAACGATTCCGGTGTTGCAGCTGGTTGACAGTTGGCTGTCGATTATCCCGGTTCTGCTACACCACGATTTAAGGTGAGTTCTCCAATGGGTTTAAGCTCGTCTTTTAGATTACAGATTAAGGATTGAGAAAGGTAGCATTTATTTGGAAAAAAATATTGTATCTTGTTTTTTTGGGAAAAAATAGTACATTACCTCAGTGTTGGTTGGAAAATAACCATTATTTGGAGAAAAAATAACCAATTAGTGAATTAGAATTAGTTAATATTAAAGTCAATTAGTGAAATAATATATGGTGTTACTCAGTATAAATTGTTTGGCCTTAATATTGTTTGGCATAAACAGTATATAAAGAATGCAATTAAGTTGTTTTTTTTGTAATAGTTTACGATAGTTATTTCATCTTTGCTTGCTCTAGGAGTTGGTTTATATGTTTCATATATTTGAGAGAGGTTACAGGGTCTGGAATGTGAAATTTAGTTGTGAATGTGTTTGAGAGAGGTTGCATGGTCTGGAATGTGAAATTTAGTTGTCAACGATCCAACGGTCTTTAACTCTATCCTCGATTAAATCGCCGCCAAAATGCGGACTCACTACGGTGAGACCTTTACGAATGACGTTGTTAAACGTCGGACCTTCCTACTAAAAAATCGTTTCAATGCATTTGTCAAATTCATTGGACTACCCGGTGTCAACTACAACCGTAGGACCGAACGTGTATCGGTTGACCGGACGTATGTCACGAGTCCAAAGAACAAAGTATGTAAACCTATTTTTATTGCATAAAATGCACGGTAAACTTTTTGTTGTCTTATTCTATGAATATGCAAATCATTTAATTGTGTGTGATCCTATACTTTTCCCTTTCACAATTAAAAAAAAACGGAACATGCGTTGCACAACTATTTCGCTGCTAACGGGTTTCCCTACTACGGCACTTTTGAGTTGGTATTTGTGGAGAAAGAAGCAGGGACGATAGAGTTTAGTGATAAACAAGGGTTCGTAAAAGATGACCCAATCACAATTGACGAAGGAACTCGACCGGGTGTTGAGGGTGTGAACGATGAATACGCTATTGTGCCGTATGAGGGTGTGAACGATGTTGAGCCCGTGGGTTACTATACCGGCGAGACCGACGGGTTCTCGGGGCGTATAGATGGTTGACAGCGAGTCAACTAGCTTGGTCATTGTGATTTCTGATATTTTTATGACTTTATTCTCCGTTTACCGTATTTTTCATCGTTGTAATTGTTTTATTGTCTTCGTGTTTTTTTTTATTTCATAGTAATTGGTTTATGCAATTGCGAAAGTATCGTTGTGCTCGGTCATTGGTTATAGTGTGATCAATTATTCAATTATAACTTTAAATTCTATATGAACAAACATCTGTATCAACAAATTTAAACAAACAATGTTAAATATATAAATGTGTATTAACTAAGAAAAACAGTAGTGTGAACAAAATGTAAACAAACAACATTAATATATATTATCGCCCATGGGTACGAAACATGAAAATTAAAATTACAAACCAAAATACAAAGTCAGGAAAATCAAATACTAATACCGAAAATCTTGCCGACTACATGGAAGTGGGAAAATAATACGGGAAATACCAATAATAATAATACGGAAAATATTAGGAAAAACTAGCCGAGATAATGGAGATTGGAAAATTTGAACTTCCATTGATCAATGGAGTCAGTACAACACATGCGTCAAAGTATGACCTAGTAATCGTTTTCCCCGTCGATTGGCCCCTTGCCGTTACACATATTCGAGGGACGGTTTGACCCGGACGAACTCAATCCAAACAAATTTGCAATATTGCGGGGCCTCGGCATTGATTTATCTTTCGGCTTCAAAGGTGATGGGCCCGAAACCGGACGCCGAACTCTCGAATTAGCGGTGCTACCCTCGGTGTTTAACGAACCCTCGGAATCCGAAAAGTGATTGAGGTAGTCCCACACATTGAAGTGTGTGCTACTAGAATCCGAGGAAATATTGACCACCGTTGTTGGTGGCATCGGGTTACCGAAACCAAGAGTGTTGTCGTTGCCTCGAAGATCAACCATGCTTGGTATCGGCACCGGCGGAGCCGCTTCATCGTCGTCCGATGACAAAACAATCACCTCATCGCCCGGTTTTTGTTCGACGACACGAGGTGCAAATATAGTCTTTAGTTCCTCCCATTCGCTATCCCCATATGTCCGATATGCGAAAGCGAATGTGTGTGCCTAAGAAAGGAATGAAAATGTAATTATACGAAAATGTTAGGGCTGATTTTGTAATTAAAAGTGAATGGGAGGAAAAGAATGGGTGCAACAAGTAATATTGTAAAAAATACTGGGGTAATATAATAATAAAAAGGGATTATGAGGGGTGGAAATGTAATTATCCGAAAATGTTAGGGCTGATTTTATAATTACAGGAAAATGAGAGGAAATAATGAGTGCAGTTGGCAATAATTTAAAAATTTCAGATGTATAAACTAATAATAAAAATACCTTCTAAGGGGTGGTAATGTAATTAACCAAATTATCCCACCCAATCCTCCCAACCATTCCTGAGATTGGCTCATTTGGATTCAATCCCACAGATCCATATCCAACCAACCAAACCCAAAATACCATCCATACTTTACTAATCCACACAGTGTCATTTTCCAATTAAGCCCCAATCCCATCCCACCCCATCCCTCCAACCAAAAGGGGCCTAATAGTACAGACAACGTCAGCGGCCGCCCTCATTGTACATTTGACGCATGTGTACATACATACATACATACATACATACATACATACATGCATGGGACAAATTAAACTGAATTAACAAAATAGTAGCTTAGCATGCAGTACTCTAGTTTAGTACGTACATACATGCATGCTATATGATGGAGTCATGAACTAATAATAATTTAATTTAATTTAATTAATTATTATTAATAAAAAAGGCAATATAATGGCTCAAAATTTCAAAGTCTTCCATCATCTTTCCATTTATGTTTAACATTTGAAAAAATGCAGAATCAAGGATAATGATACATATATATACTATATATATATGTGCATTTTTATTTATTGATAAATAACTGTCACTTTTGAAAAATATTTCAAAATATTTATGTTTTATATGTCACTTTACATTTCTAATACTGTATATATTAGATGATATCTTCCTGCTTCAATTTTATTAATTCAACTCTAAGTATTAACTTTTTTTTATAAATCATTAAATGATAAATTAAATGATAAAGGTTATTATAATCTTTTTAGTGTAATTTTACTAATATCAAGCCGTATTTATTGAGTTTTTCAATACTTGTTAAAGGTGAAAAAAGACAATTATTAAGAAACGAAGTACTAGATTACTGCACACGTATGGCCAACTGATAGCGGCAATTTGCCTACCTAACTACATTTATAGTACACTAGTTCACATTTTAATCCCCAAATTTCATGCATTCACACTAATATAAAGCTAATCATTTTTGTGCTTATATATATATATATATATATATATATATATATATATATATATATATATGTCTCGAGGTACAAGATTTTCTACTGCAAATTAAAACAACCAACAATGGAGATTGAAATAATTTCAAAAGAAATAATAAAGCCATCTTCTCCAACACCAAAATCACTTGAAAAATACCATCTTTCATTTCTTGACCAAATTGCCCCTCCTACTTTCATGCCCCTTGTTTACTTCTATTCACCCCACACAAAATACACCAACTCCCAAAAATCAGACCACCTCAAGAAATCTCTCTCCGAAGCCCTCTCCACCTTCCACCCTCTGGCCGGCCGCCTCGTCGCCGGCGATGCCTACGTGGACTGCCGCGACCAAGGTGCGCCGTTCTTCGAAGCTCAAGTCAACTGTGATCTTTCGCAGGCCATAACGAATCCGATCCCGAGGAATATGAACAAGTTTCTTCCGTACGAATTGAACGACCTGCAGAATCTCGGAGTCGCCGTTCAGGCCACCTACTTCCGGTGCGGCGGAGTCGCCGTCGGAGTGTTGGTTTCCCACAAGATCGCCGACGCGCTGTCGTTCTTCCTGTTCGCCAACGCGTGGGCCGCAGCCGCCAGAAACGAGAGCGCCGCCGCCGCGCCGCCGGTTTTCGAGGCGGCGTTGATTTTCCCGCCGCGGGACGTCGCCGGATACAAGCCCGGTACGGGAATCGTGAAGGAGGGGGAACTCGACACCAAGATCTTCACTTTCCCCGCCTCGAAAATCTCCGATCTCAGAGAAAGATACTCCGCCGCAGCCGCCGCCGGCGAGCGGCGGCCGACGCGGGTGGAGGCTTTGTCGGCGTTCATATGGACGCGGTTCATATCCGCGACGGAAATGAAACCCGAACCGAACAAGATCTACACGGTGCTCCACGCCGTGAATCTAAGAAACCGGCTCGAGCCGCCGTTGTCAGACAACCATTTCGGCAACATAAGCCGGCTTGCAATAGCCGTGCCAGCCGTGGACGACGGCGGCTCAATTGACGGCGGCTACGAGCTCATGCAGAAGGTCAGGGAAGCCATAGGAGCCGTCAACGGAGAGTACGTGGCTCGGCTCAGGGAAGGGGATAAGCATCTGAATTTCCTTAAAGAGAGGATGGCTCAAGCCAATAAAAGTGAGCTGGTTACGTTCAACTTTACGAGCTTGTGTAGATTCCCACTGTACGAAGCGGATTTCGGGTGGGGCAAACCGGTTCGGGTCGGGTCGGCCGTCATGTCGTACAAGAATCTGGTTACCTTAATGGATACAGCAACTGGGAATGGCATAGAAGCTTGGATTAACCTGAAGAAAGAGGATATGGTTAAATTTGAAGCTGATTTGGAGTTGCAAGAATTCATTTTACCCTCCAAAGATATTTAAAAGTTTTAATTTTTTTAATATATTTATGTACTTACTTATATATGAAATGAACCAAGTTGTTATCATCGGCTTTCTAACCTGGGTTGTCGATCGATCGGGTTTTCCACTTGTATTGGGCGCCGTGATCATCCTGTACACGTATTAATCCGAGTTAAGGCCCATGCACTTGGCCCAAAGTCTTGGTAGTCCCAAGAATGAAGGCGCATCGTAATTCCGGCGACATCAAACGCTGACGTGGGAAGCTCCAAGCTGATGTTGAGCTTATGACAGAAAATCCGGCAAACCGAATCCGATCAATATATATATATATATATATATATATATATATATATATATATATATATATATATATATATATATATATATATATATATATATATATACGCATTTTATTTCTAAACCGATCGTGAAAAATACGTCGAAAACTAAAGTTTATTCGTGAAGTAAAGACGAGACAGTAAAAAAAAATTGCATCTCTCAAATTATTAAACTTATTATTTGATATGTCATAATAATCTATAAATGCATATATATTATATATTTAGCACTAATAATTATACATTTAAGCTTACAAGTTTAAAAGGTAAAAACAAATTTCTCCACACCCTAACAAAACAGGGGAAAAAAATAATCGAAAAAAAAGGGAAATATTCGTTCAAACCGATTAAAAACAAGTACCAACTCGTCCTAAGAAGCCGATGTAGTTGAATGGACAAGAATAGCTTCGTTGCTTACAACTTTTTTCGAAGCAAGTTCTTCTAGAAGTTTCCAAGTGGATTCTCGTTTCTCTTCGATCTCCTTTTCCATGGATTCATCTTCTTGGAATCGGATCTGGCACACTTCGAACAGATCAGGGTCAATATCGTAAAAAACCTTGCGTACGTTTAGGGTTAAACTACGAACAGACTGGTTCCAGTGTTGCCTAGCGTTTCTTTCTAAAGAAGGAAAAATAATAGGCAATATAACTTTGCGGTTTTGCTTTATTAGGTTCTCAATGTGATCGTTGTTCCACAAAAGCAACGCAATTTCCGCCACCTGAAAAGTAGAGAAAATAAAAACGAGAAAAATCAGGTAAATGAATGTAAATAATCATTAGTAAATTTTGATGGGAAATTATTCATACCACCGCCGTTCTATAATAGCTGTCGTTTAAGATTTTTACACACGTATTAAGAAAGTTATTAAATATTATTGAATTTTAGGGAAAGACACATAATAAAAGACTAAAATAACCTTTACCATTTAATAACGTGAAAAGAGATATTTAATGCGTAAAAGGGTAACACACGAAAAATTGCATTATTGGAACTCTAACGTGACAAATAATGTGAAATAAAAAAGATTAATATATAGCGACAAATAATATGAAACGGGGTAGTAAAACGGATGATTCAAGAAAGTCAATAGTTCGCATAATGCGTCATTAAAAACTTAACCTTTATCGATCATATCTACACGAACACGATATATAATCAAACAATACATTATACCAAACAAAGCTTTTAATCGACCCTTAGCTGGAATTAGCTCAAACTATAATGCAAAAAAACGAAACACCGGATTACACAAACAATACATATACATATTATACGTACATACCTGGAAATGCAAACTATTCAGACAAGACGAAATCTCGCGGAACAAAGGCACCATGCACCGCTGAAACTCCGACGCATGTGTTGCTTCTAGAACCTCCTCAAGCTCGTTAAGAAACAAAAGTTCCTTTGTGCTGTTAGTCACAGGCCAGTACTTTATCAATCCCCTTACAACAATATCCGCCAGCTTAAAATCTTTCTCGACAAACTGCGTGACGCAGTACGACAATTGGTGGTGGTACATCGCCAAACATTTCGGTTTATGCAGAGGAATCAACGTCCGAACGAGAAATAGTTTGTGCTCCTCTTTTAGAGGCAGAGCGAATCCGTTAATTATGCTGCCGAATACTTCGAGAAACTCTGCGATCCCGTTGTGTTTCTCCTCCTCGAAAACGAAAGAAGTGAATATGTTGTTGATCGTTTTTCGGATGAAGGGGCGGTGCACCATGAATTTCCCGTATATTCGGTGGAGTATACTTTTTAAATACTCCCTTTCGCTCGGGATTTCCGAGTCGAAGAGATGAAGCAGTTTCATCACGAATGAGTGGTCGATAAATCTCTTGGCGATCTTCGCATCTGTTTCTGGCGAAATAATGAATCTTAAGAGAAGTTCGTACACGACTTGCAAGTGGGACCATGCGGGGTCCATGTGGGGCTCTTCATCTTCGAAATCGAGGCTGTTTAATAGTATGTTGTTGTTCTCTCTCGGTCGAGGCGCGAAATCTCTGAATATATTTGCAGATACCATTTTAACGACTTCGAGCATGAGATTTTCCGTGAATTTCTCGTTTGCAGAAGCTACATACTCGACGAGCTCTAATAGTATCTGCCTTTTGAGATCTTTTTCTCTGAGGTTCTTTGTGGGGACCGTAAAGTCGAACCGAACGCAGCACATCTTCGCCTTCGAGACAAACAAGTGCTGTCGTTCGGAAGTCGGGACATCCTTAAAACTAGGCAGTGCTTCGTACGAAGTGGGAACGACTGAATTTTCGTTCGACGATCTTGAATTGTTGTTGACTTTCAGATTACTATTATTCGCAATGTCGAAAGCAGAGTAAGGAGCCGATATAGTAGTAGTAGTAGTAGTAGTACTCCGTCGCCTCTCTTTAAACTAGACTCGCAGAAAAATTCGATCCTCCGGCCGATTTCGAATGCTTTCTTGGAATCTTACCAAGAATCTGTTTGATCATTTTTCGGTTAAAGTAACCGAAAAATTCGAACAAACCCCTCTCAAAATCTCGACAGTAAATGAACGATAACTTCAACTTTCAAGAATCACCAAATCTTATCAGAATCAACAGAGAGCCCACTCATAGCAGAACCAAATCTTATCAGAATCTAAAAGGGGGCCTTTTACTTCATTTTTTTTCAATATAGGGGGGCCAAAACCCCTTTTTTCTCAAAAAAAAAAAGAAAACCCAAATTGCAGAAGCTCACAATCCACCAAAGATCAATTAAACCCACTAAATTCCCAAGTAAAGAAACTGAAAACCCTAATCGAAGTTACCCAATTTCACAAACAAAAAATTGAATAAAGCAGCAGCTACAATTATCACAATCCAATATAAATAAATAAATAAAAATGATTACTGTTAAATAGTTCAGAAATTTACAATAATCTTCTTCCTTGTTCTTGATTTTCTTAGCTGCAGTCTGCAGACAGCTTTCTGAGATTTCACCGTGTTTTCTTTTTTATTTAATGTAATATAATATAATATTGGGTAAATTACAAACACCCCCTGAGGTATGGTCAAATTACAAAAACCCCCCTCTTGTTTGGATAATTACATCTACCCCCCTTAACTATGATTTTTTCTTAGACCTCCACCTTTATGGTGCCAAATTCAACATAGTCATCTAGATTCCGTGAAATGTGCTCTAGTTTGTACTCGTTTTGTGTAAAAAATACAGTTTTTGATGCACCACAAACTGATATATACAAGCTAAAAATCACATATTATGATCATCTTGTTTCATAATGTAGAAATTGAATGGGATAAAACGGGTACAAAAGTGATAATATTCCATATAATCTCGAAGATTCCACTAAATTTGAGGAGTTGAGGGGGTGGTTGTAATTATCCAAACAAGAGGGGTGTTTTTGTAATTCGACCATACCTCAGGGGGGTGTTTGTAATTTACCCTATAATATTTGTTTTTGTTTTTTAGTTTTTGGTTTTTCTTAACTCTGGTTAAATTCCTACATACCTGTCTTTAGTACAAACAGTTGGGCTTTTCTCTATCTATGGTGATGCTCAGTCAGTTAGTCTATTCAATTTTTGAAAATAGAAATAAATGCATTTATTTTTTTAAATATTTATTTATTAATATTTTGAAAAATAAAAAATATAAATATTAAATAAAAACTTGAATATGGGCAGCAGCCCGTGTTCTATATATTTTTTTTAATAATAATTTGAATATGGGCCTATTTTGCTTTGTGTTTAATTAACTTTGATCCATGATGAAACCCTGGTGTCTTTAAATTACGACATTTGGCATCACGAGCATTCGACAAATCGTATGTCTACGTGGCATCTTAATTATATTTTATGTGGCATTTCTTTTGCCTAGAGGTTTTTTTTTTAAACTTTTCTGGTACTTTGTATTGTATATCAAATGTTGGTTTTATTATTCCAAGAACTTTTTTTTAAATTAAATTTTGATTTAATGATGAATATCCCGTGATATACTTTTATATTGCATCGTACGAGTAAAGTACTAGTATTATTCTATATACTTGACTTGTGTACGAGGTAAAATTATAATTAGAATGGAGAAGTATACATGCAATTACATAGTATTTAATTATTAATAAGAGATGAAATCAAAGATACGAAGCTCAACTTAAATTACTCAAACTTGATTTGTGTTCGATTCAACAAAAACCTTGACTTAGTTGTAATAATAATTATTATTATTAAATGACAATCGGACAAAAGGTTAAATAAATTCCCAACTTGTATATACAAAAAGATTATCCGATAAAGTAAACAGTGGAGTCCTAGCTAGAAATCTATTATAACACGTAAAACGCTGCCCAAAAATATAATCAACTAACATGTACGACAAACAGGATCTATAAAAACATGCCCAAGAAAATTCGAATTAAATTTGTCACAACTATATTAGTTTGCACCCTTAATTGAAAAATACAATTTAGAGGGTGTTTGGTTAAGCTTATAAGATGTTAAAAGGAGCTTATAAGCTATTCCAAAGTGTTTGGTAATTTTTTAAGAAAATATCTTATTTTTTTTAAAAATGATCTGTTCGAGAACAAATAAGATCTTTTTAAAAAAATACATATATCCCACATTTTTATTTAAGATCTTATAACGAGTAAAAATAGGAAATAAATTCATAATCCAAACACTCTAAAAATTAATCATAAAAATAAGATGCAACAGCTTATCAACTCTTAAAACATCTTATTAGACGTAAGAGCTTATCAGCTGTTTAAAATAAGCTTTAGCCAAACACCCTCTTATTAACCAAATCCTTTTTTTCAATAAAATTCAAAGATCTTATTAGACGTAAGAACTTATCAACTCTTAAAACATCTTATTAGACGTAAGAGCTTATCAGCTGTTTAAAATAAGCTTTAGCCAAACACCCTCTTATTAACCAAATCCTCTTTTTCTATAAAATTCAAAGATTACTACTTATTTCACTAACAAACCTTCTTTTTTAGCTTACCATTAATTTAATCCCTATTTTTTCTCCATTAGATCCACAACTTTTGACCAACCATTATTATTTATTTAATTAATTAATTTCCACACCCAAAAGAATCGTTCAAAATCCAAATAGCGAGATTTCCATTTATCACTCCCCATCAGAGAATACCGCGAAAAACGTTTTCCCTCCCTCACACGTGTCAATTGGCCCCCCATACCTTCCCTAAAATCCACCCCCCTTTAACCCTAACGACCCCCCCCTCATTCATTATTTGCCTTTCAAAGTAAAAATTATTTTCCTTTTTTCTCTTCCCACTTCCGTTTGAATCTTTGATCTGTGAAGAATATTTTTTTTTTTAATCTTGTTTTTTTCTAATTTCCTTGCCGAATCATCCTCAATACATCTCAAATCGGCTGTGGTGGAAAGGTTAGGGTTTGGGTTTTGACGGAAGAGATCAGGTTTGTTTGCATTCCTGCACGTGTAATACTTCTTGACAAGTTTCGCGAGACAGTATATAGAAGTTTTTCGTTTTGACCGTTGGGATAGGGTTTGTAAGATTCTTCTGAAGCACTAGGGTTTCATTATTAATTCATTGATTCTCTTTGTATATAAGAGAAGTTACAGTTTTTTTGATTGATTTGATAGCTGTAGCTGATAGCAAGGCTGTATTTTTTCGGTTCCTTACTACGAGAAATACTCTGTGAAGTTTTTGGTGCTATATTTTTAGTCTGCCATTGAAAATCGAGGGATTTCTGTTCTGGAACTTTTTTATTAGTTTGAATTAAAAAAAAAAGAAAAGAAAGAAAAAAAAGAGTAAATCTTTTGTTGTTGTGTATTAGTGTTTTCCATTTTTCTCTTTGGGATTATTAGGAAAGAGGAAAATAGTGAAATATAAGAAATCTAGGTTCTCTGCAGAGAGATTGAGATGGCTTTGAACTATTCGCATCGGCCCTCGTTTCCAGCTCACGTCTCCGAAGATAATTTGTTCTCGCCTATGATGAATGTGAGTGCTTGTCTTGCTGAGGGTGTTTCTGAAACGATCGATGAAGGTTATGCGAGGCCATGGAGTACGAGTTGGGGAGAAATGGAGGAGTGGTATTTCAACTGTACGAGTGATCGAGTTCACAATAACGGCTCGCCGGAGTTTAATATCGATGATGTTGTTAACCGTTTGCCCATCGATCCGTTTAGGATGGGTATGGGGAATACCTTCACTGCCCTCACAGGATGGCTTGAGGACCTGCGCTTTGACTATGGTGGATTCACGAGGGGCAATATCGGAATATCCGTCCCAGAGGATTACGGTTTTTCTGCTGGATGCAGTTTGATTTGGAAACATTACTCCGCGTTTCAACCATTTTGTGGCAATAATCGATTCGGCGATAATCTCAATGTCGGCATTGGGTCTTTTCTAAGAAATCCTCAATGTTATGAGAAATTTTATATGGATATCAATTCATTCATGGATGGTGTTCAGTTTCGCGCCGAGCTGAATACAGTTAGTAATCCAAATCAGCATGGCCGAGAGGGATTCCGACCAGCCTGCAATAGGGAGGGTATACTGGACTTTAGCGATACTAGTTCCGAGCTGCATTTTGGAGAAAAAGTGGATGTTGCTAACGAATCTGAAGCAGCGCCACACGAAGCTATGTTTTTTGCTTTAAGATATCTTGGAGTGAAGGACCTTTTGTCAGTCGAGAGGGTTTGTAGGTCGCTATGTTCTGCAGTTCGTGGCGACCCCTTATTGTGGATGAGTATACACATTCACGAACCTCTGAATGAAAAGATCACGGATGATCTTCTTTTGCAATTGGCTCGCAGGGCTCAAGGTAAATTGAAATGCCTGAGCGTAATGCGGTGCCCCAAAGTAACGAATGATGGTATAAGGCGCATACTCGAAACTAATACACGATTAATTAAGGTCAGCAGTCTAACTTTTACCTATTTATACTGATTTTAATGTTTTTTTCTTTTCTTTTTAAGTAATGATGCTTCTTTTGGTGGTGGGATTTATGAACAGTTTTATTATCTTGTTTATAACAGACGTGCTAATCTCTAATGATGCTCCACTTATTTGAATTTTTTCCTTGTTTTTTTCCTCCATGTGCGTCTGTCTCTTAAGGTGTGATTGAATTGGGTTCTTGTTTGTTACCATTGAAATGCAAAATTTGCTTTTCACGATGATTTTGCTAAAATCGAATTGGTTTTTGGTCGTATTTGGAGAATGAGAGTTAGCATGTATATCCAAATTATTATGCTTATGTTACTTTTTTTAACGATGATTTTGCTTTGACCAAATTAGTTTCGGTCATATTTGGATTATATGAGTACGCAGGGATACCCGACCTGTTTTCACCTTTTTTCTCATTTAATGGATATT
>NW_012194859.1:935784-958659 GCF_000504015.1 Erythranthe guttata
GGTGGAATCGCCGGTGTGACACGTGACGATTCGAGAGTCAGTTATTGTTGGGTTCCAACCGAGACGGGCTTGAAGCCATAAGAACCCACTTTTTTTCACCGAGGAAATTTGTATCTCCCCTTTGACGATGATCGAGCATTAGACATTGAAATGTGTCCGAAATGTGAGAATTATAAGTTGGTTTACGATTGTCCATCTGAGGATTGTCAGGTTAAAGACAGGGCCTCTTCTCCGGCTTGCAGAGGTTGCACGCTTTGTATACCGAGGTGCGCTCAGTGTGGAAGGTGTATCAATGATAATGAATATGAAGAAACTTTCTGTCTGGATATGATTTGCTTAGATTGTTTTGAGCCGCCGTTACTGTACCAAGAAAGGCTGGAGATTAAAGAAGCTGACTCGTGTGCGGATTTGCACGAGCCATTTTATCACTGAAGTTGTGGTTTGGTGATGAAATTTCATTTTTACGTTAGTCAAAAGATGGCGAATAAAAAAAAGAAAGGAAAAAAAAAAAGGGTCATCCTCAAAAAACAAAAAAAGAAAAAAATAACCGAAAAAAGAAAAAAGATGAATGGAAGAGAAACGGAGGAGGAGATGAGTGAGAGGAAAAGGGAAGGCAAGAAAGAAATGTGGCTCTGTTTTTTGCAACTAAACGGTCTTTGTGTACTTACTTGTGAGGTGAGTTACGTGCTTTTGCTTCAACGTGGAAGTTTTTTTGGGATATTTGTTGTACGAGTGGATTTGGTAAAACTCGAGATTGGAAATATGTAGCGTCTGTGGATTACGCACCGAATCTTCTACTGAGATTTGGTAAAACTCGAGATTGAAATTATGTAGCGTCTGTCTGTGGATTACGCACCGAATCTTCTACCCAGATTTGGTAAAACTCGAGATTGGAAATATGTATCGTCTGTGGATTATGCACCGAATCGTCTACCGAAATGCCAATTCTTCCTTGGGCAGGAAGCTCTTGGTGCAGCTTTTGTTTCTTATATGTTTGTATGACTTTATAAGCTTGCTTTATATATGATATATACATACATACATATGTATATCTATATTTATTATTCTTGGAACTTCTGATTGCCACATTGTACTTTGGATATTTTCATCAATAAGAACTTGTCACGATGTTTTTTAACACGTTGTCCTCAAGTTTTAAACGAGGTTATTAATTCATATGAGTATTAATTTATTGAGGTTTTACTGTATTTCAATTCTTGTATGTGAAAACAAACAAATCATAAACGACTCCTCAAAATATGGAGTGGATCATAGTTGGATCGAAAATATTAAAATGTAATAAGTTCTTATAAATTTATTTTTCATACATGTGTTTTTTATTTTTATTTTTTAAGATTTCAGACTTTTTGACTTTATCCAAAGTTAAATTTATGGAATCTGAAAAAATAGGCAAATCGAATTATGAGATTATAAAGTTAGTGTAATTGTCCTAAAATCTTAGTAATTTTGACTTTTGAAACAAAAATAAACTATCCCCCTTCCTTGCAATAAAAAAAAAAAAAAAATCCTTTTTCTCTTAACCTTGTAACCAAACATAAAGATTCTCATACACCAATTCCCCAAAATAGCGAAAATTGGGATTGAAAATTGGAATAACAAACGGGCAGATTATCCCAATTAACCTTGTAACCAAACATAAAGATTCTCATACAACAATTCTATTCTCAGTCTCTATCTGAAGTCTGAACCATCTTCTTCTTCATTTTAGCAAACACTACTGAAAACCCCCAAACCTCAAAACACCTACCAAAAACATGTACATGTCTGAGAAACCCCAACCGCAGCCTGAATCCGCCATTGATTTCTACACCGGCGACAAACAAGAAGCTCCCCACCACAGCAGCAACATGATCATCCACCACATCGCCGCCGCCGACGCCACCTCCAGCGGCGGCGATGAATCCGCCGCCGCCGCCGCCGCCAACAATTCGGCGAACCACCCATCGTCCTCCCTCGCGCCGAAGAAGCGGGCGGAGACGTGGGTCCAGGAAGAAACCCGGGCCCTGATTCTCCTCCGCAAAGAAATCGATATGATGTTCAACACCTCGAAATCGAACAAGCACCTGTGGGATAACATATCGCTGAAAATGAGGGAGAAGGGTTTCGACAGATCCCCAACCATGTGCACCGACAAGTGGAGGAATTTGCTGAAGGAGTTTAAGAAAGCCAAGCAGAACAATCAAGATGGCGGTGGCAGTGGCTCTGCTAAGATGAATTGTTATAAAGAAATTGAGGAAATTTTGAGGGAGAGGAGCAAAAATGGGCCCACTTGGAAAAGCTCTGAAGATGGTGGTGGCGGTGGTGGTCCTAAAGTCGATGATTCGTTTATGCAGTTTGCCGATAAAGGTCTCGATTTCGTTTTTTCGTTTTTTTCGATTTTTATTTTGGTTGAATGTGTCTGCTGGTATTGTTTCTAATCATGAATTTGGGGATTATGGAGGTAGATATGGAAGGAGTACTTGGTTTCTATTTTCGATTGTTTTATGCAGGTTTTTTCCGATATCGATAGGGTTTTCGTGTTTTCTTTGCCGGTGATTTAAATTTTAGTGCACGTCGTTTAATTGTTCGGTTATGCGGTTTGATAGTGTGGTTTTCTGATGATAGCGTCGCAGAGCTTGACCTTTGTTCGTATGCTTGTGAATGTAGCATGGAAGTGGTATTCTCGATCATATACCTGTTTTTATTTTTGCCAAACAAAATTCAGTTTTCACTTGAAGGATCGATGAAGATGATTTCGAGAACAATTTAATGTTTAAACGTTGATTGTGTCACTGTGCTATTCTAGCTATATATTTTGTTCGTTCGGTATAGATGGATGAACGGATGAACGGATGAACGGGGCGGGTTTATAGTTTGTGCGTGCATGCATGAATTTTCGACCAAGGCGCATGCACGTACGTGACTTTGGCTCATGTTTTACGGGCGAGCAAATCAGGAAAAAAAAAATCAGTAATGAATTGGTTTTAATTTGTTTGTTTGATCAAATTTAATGTTCGTTTATCAGCTGATGACACACCATTTCTCGAAATCATGGGAATGTATATTTAAGAAATTTCTCGTAGATTCTAATGCAGAAGTTGGTTTCCGTCTTAGGGGTGATTAATCATAAATGGATGTTAAGTAATTAAAGCATTCGTGTATCTATCTATTCACTACATTAATTCCCATGTTGTGATTTCGTTTATTTTGTTTACGAGTGTCCCTTTTCTAAAATTACATGCACGTTAGTTTTACGTGGCGAAAACTTGTGGTAAGTTATTAGGGTTTTAATTCTTTTTCCCCATATTTTACGAATCGTATTAACTTCGTTACATTATTTGGGCTTTGCAGGTATTGATGATACCAGTCTTACTTTTGGACCCGTGGAAGGTATGTTTCTAATCATAGAGATTTTTCGTATTTTAGATTCCGATAACTTTATTTTAGTTGATTTAATATTGCTCATTTTATCCTAGCAGCAGCCGTTTATATATAAACATATGTAGTAAGTACCATTTTAAGCTCGAAAAAGTCATAATGATGAATGATTATATCTATAAAGTCAAAAATTACGAGTAAGATCCAGCATACTATAAAATGCTACCGTTGAACTCGTTTTTATCACGTTATAGTGTAAAGATGCATCTCTTAATCTCGGTGTGTTGTCCTATCAAACTTGTGATGAAGCCAGTTACGATTTCAATAATATTCCGAAAAATAATAATAATGATAATAATAATAATAATAAAGTTTCTGCACACAGCTAACGGCAGGTCGACGCTGAATTTAGAAAGACGCTTGGATCACGAAGGACACCCTCTTGCCATAACTGCTGCGGAGGTTGTTGTAGCAAGCGGTGCTTCTCCTTGGAATTGGAGAGAAACTCCCAGAAGTGGTTCGTCGGCATATTATTTATGGGTTTTTTTTAAATATTTAAATTATGTAATTTTTCGTAATCGATTTTCGGGTTTCGGGTTTTTTTTTTTTTGGGCAGGTGAACAGACGAATACATACGATGGAAGGGTGATAACAGTTAAATTGGGGGACTTTACAAAGAGAATTGGAATCGATGGCAGTGCAGATGGTATTAAGGAAGCTATAAAATCGGCTTTCGGATTAAGGACAAAGCGTGCGTTTTGGTTGGAAGATGATGACAACGTTGTTAGAACACTCGACAGAGATATGCCCCTCGGAAACTACACTCTTCACGTAGATGAAGGTAAATTTTTTTAAATGTGTAATTACATTAAGGAAGATGTTAATTATTGTTTCGATTTTTGAATGTGATTTTTGACCATTTTTGACTCGGAATTTGACGAAAGTTAAAACACAAAACTTGTAGTTCTTTTAGTTGGCTTTCTAATACGACTTGAATCAACTAGATTGGATCTCGAAGAAAGAGTTATGCATGAATGAGTTACACTTCAAAAACAAAAAATCAATATTCATTCGTTCACGCATATCTCTCTCACCCGACATCCGATCCAGTCGATTCAAGTTGGATTAGAAAGCCAACTCAAAGAACTACAATTTTGGCGCTTCGACTTTTTCCAAATTCGGACTGAAAATGGGGCCACAATCTCACATTTGAAGTCAAAAACGGCATCAGTAAAATTGAAACGACATTTAACAATTCAGTTACGGTTAATGAACTGATATGTGATTCATATTATTATGATTACAGGGCTGACTATAAAAGTTTGTTTCTACGAGGAAACGGGGCCGATGCCAGTGCATGCGGAGGATAAAACGTTCTACAACGAAGATGATTTTCGGGATTTTTTGTCGCGTAGGCGGTGGACTTGTTTGAGAGAGTACAACGGGTTTCGGAATATCGACAGCATGGAGGAGCTTTGCCCTGGAGTTATATATCGTGGTGTCAATTAAAGTCCGGGATTTATTATACTGTGATGAAGTCGTGTTTTTATTGTTAATATGGAATTTTGTTGAATGTACTAAAAACGTGTTTGTTGGATTGACGACGAACTACATTTGATGGTTGTGTTTTTTTATTGGGCTTTTCTTTAGGCCCATCTATGTTTGGGCTATAGACCTGTGGGCCAGGAATATCAACTTTTTGTTTTTTAAAGAAATTTTGTTTAATTTTAGAGTAAGAAATTCTGAAATTACTATTATTATTATTATTATTAGAGAAAATTACGGCTACCCTAAGGTAAGTTAGAATTACGAAAAATCTGTTTGGGTAGTTACATATTATAACCACCCCTCAATATATTGTCTTTTGAAAAAACTCATCTTCCAGTAAGTAAATTTGATACCGTAGGGGTGTACGTATATAACAGTATATATTTATTGGATGATTGTAATTACTCAAACATAAAGGGTTTTTTCTGTAATTTAAACTTGTTTTAAGGGGCGGTTGTAATTCGTCCTTATTATTATATTTTTTAAAAGAAAAAAAAAACAGATTTCAAATAAAATATGAAATTTAGAACACTGTGTGGTGCATAGTGATGTCAAATGTCACGCTTGTATTTATCTACCGAGTATTGGCGTACATGTTATGTATGCTAGTTGACGTAATTTAAATAAATAAATAAAAATAATTTGCTTTTTTCCATTTATATTTTTTAATATTAGTCAAGAGTTAACTCATCATAATTTATGATGAAGCATATTAGTGATGCAAGATTCTCAACTTTGTATCATTATTTATTGGTTTTACTTTATATATAAGATAAATTAAATAAATTGGATGAACTGTATTAACAATATACTTTGTAATAAAGATTAAATTAATTATTAAAAGAAAATAGAAATTCAATAAAATGTCCACAAAACATGTGTCCTAACAACTTCCAACTTAAGCTATCATTTGTGCCGTGTCAAAGTTCCCTACTTTCTTTAGTGTCTTCATCTTCTTCCAATTCATCTCGATTTTTCTATTTTGCATCGATTCGTTACGAAACGGGACTCGATAAATACATGACACCTTTTAGTAAACATGTGACAAACTTAGCACAAACTCGGAAAAGTAAAAATGTGATAATTAATAAAAAAAAATGAAAAATTACAAAATATATATAATAAGAAAACAGAATTGCAAAAATCCTAACTTGTTATCCAAGAATGATTGAAAACTTTCTAGAATTCTCAGAATAATCAAAATTAAGGAAATTAAAAAAAAAAGAAGATGGAAATAATCATTTCTTTTTTACCAAGAAATGAAAACAGCTACCACCCTTTGTACTAAACCGGCTCCTTTAAATAGCCCCTCGAATTAGCACTTTTCTTACATACAAACTATTCTCTCTCTCTCTCTCTTCTTTCTCTCTCTAAATCAGTTTTCATTTACTCTATCTAGACTAATGGGGAAGATCAAGATTGGAATTAACGGTATATTTTTACCTTATTGTTTGTCGGATTTTACTCAAATTTCTGACAAATAAAGTTTAATTTATTTATTTGTTGATTTTTAATCAGGGTTTGGAAGAATCGGGCGTTTGGTTGCAAGAGTAGCTCTGCAGAGGGATGATGTCGAGCTTGTTGCTGTTAACGATCCATTCATCACCACTGATTACATGGTATTTATATATATATTTAATTTTCTGGGGTTTATTATATATGATCTTTAAATAGATGTAATAAATTATGGCCAAAAAAAAAATATATGTGCAGACATACATGTTCAAATATGACAGTGTGCATGGCCACTGGAAGCATGGTGAAGTGAAGGTGAAAGACGAGAATACCCTTCTCTTCGGTGAGAAATCTGTCAGAGTTTTTGGGTTCAGGTAGTTTTCTCTCTTCTTCTTCTGTCTAATTTTCCTATTTTATTTTCATTTATTTTTGTTTTTATTTAGTGTTTTTTTTTGTCTTAAATCCTAGTCCCAAAATCAAAGGCTAATTAAATAGTTTGTTTCTGTCCACATTTTGTTTCTCAAAATCGGGCCGTTGTTTTCTCCGAAAGGATTTTTGTCGTAAATTTTCGTGTTCGTCTTTTTTTATGTTCTTAATTAACTAGTGATTTAAAAAAAAATGAGAGTTTGGGTTAACTTTCTTGATTTTTGTCTAATTTGGTCTCGTTACTTTGGCCTCGTTTGGTTGCAACAAATGATTAGATTAGCCAAGATAAAATTAAATAATCTAACAACCGAACCCCGATTATATTATTGACCATAGAAGGTGTGACGTAATATTTTTGTATCGAACCGGGAAGTTATTGGATACACCAAACATCAAACAAATCCCAATTTTGCAATTAATCATGGTTGATCTTCCCAACCGAACGAGGCCTTTATGTTCTTAATTAGTTCTTAATTAGTGAGTAAAAAAATGAGAATCTTGGTTAACTTTCTTGAATTTCGGTAATTATATTATAGGAATCCCGAGGAGATTCCATGGGCTGAAGCCGGTGCCGATTTTGTGGTCGAGTCTACCGGTGTTTTCACTGACAAGGACAAAGCTGCTGCTCACTTGAAGGTTTATATTTCATTTTTTTTTTCTCCGAAAAAAAAAATATCTAATTTATTATTCTTCTTCTCGTCGTCGTTTATGAATTCTGCGTTTATTTGAATAAATTAAAATCAGGGTGGCGCTAAAAAAGTAGTAATCTCTGCTCCAAGCAAAGATGCCCCGATGTTTGTTGTTGGAGTAAACGAGAACGAATACAAACCCGAGTTAAACATAGTCTCCAACGCTAGTTGCACCACCAACTGCCTCGCCCCATTGGCCAAGGTTAATTTAGTCTTTTATCTATTTTTCGATTTTCCTCCGACGAAACTAAATAATTAAATATTAATATATATGATTTTCCGAATTCTCGCAGGTCATTCATGACAGGTTCGGCATTGTGGAGGGCCTCATGACGACCGTTCACTCCATCACCGGTCTGTGGTTAATTAAATAAAACATTTCTTGATCATTTTAATTTTATATATTCCTCACTCGAAATTCAATTTTAGATTAAATATTAAATTGTACTATATGATAATTTAGCTACGCAAAAAACCGTCGACGGTCCGTCGAGCAAGGACTGGAGAGGCGGACGAGCAGCCTCGTTTAATATCATTCCCAGCAGCACTGGAGCTGCTAAGGTATTTAATTACCCATAATATTTACTTTTTTTTTTTGGTAGCAATAAATTTGAATAATTAATATGATTTTTTTGAATTTAATTTGTGCAGGCTGTTGGTAAAGTACTTCCAGCTCTAAACGGAAAGTTGACCGGAATGTCGTTCCGAGTTCCTACAGTCGATGTTTCGGTAGTTGACCTTACAGTTAGGCTAGAGAAAGAAGCCACCTATGAAGAAATCAAAGCTGTAATAAAGTGAGTTTTTTTTGTTTTTTAAAATTTATTTATTTAAATTTATAATTATTTTAAACAAATGAAACTTTGTACTAAAATACATAGCTAAAAATTACTCTGTTTTGCTTAACTCTCAGGGAAGAATCGGAGAACAAGCTCAAGGGCATTTTGGGATACACCGAAGATGATGTGGTTTCGACCGACTTTGTCGGCGACAGCAGGTAAATTACGACTATTTATTTTCACGACTATTTGTTCGTTTATGCATTAGTATTCATTAAAATTGATAAAACGTAAATCATTATTCGTATTAGGTCAAGCATTTTCGATGCAAAGGCCGGAATTGCATTGAACAAGAATTTCGTGAAACTTGTCTCGTGGTACGATAACGAATGGGGTTACAGGTATCAAAATCGAAAATCGACATCCATCACGATCTATTTTAATTTCGATTAGTTTTTTTTTTCCGGGTTTATAAGTTTATTTGACTTATAATGTTTTTAATTGTTGTTGCAGCTCACGAGTGGTCGATTTGATTGTCCACATGGCTTCTGTCGAGTAATGTCTTCGGCTTTTTCTTACGGGGGATCGAAGTGTTGTTCTACTTGTTAACTTTCTTTACTATTCGGTTTCTTTCGATTTTTGTTCTAGAATAAATTATGTTACTGCACCATGGTTTTGCAGTTTCATGTCTTAATTAATTGTCTTTGTCATAGCTATAAAGTTTTGCCCTTGTGGGTTTTAATGAGATTCAAATAAACTTATTCCCCTTTAATTTTTATTTTTATTTTTATTTTTTTAAATATGTTCAATTTTTAAATATGATGATTTACTCAAAAAAAAAAAAATTATGATGATGATTAAGTGGTATTTAATTTCCGCATGAGTCTTAAAGAAGCACGTTTAATTTCAATCATAATTCAATATTGACAAGAAGAAAAAAAAAACACACGTGTTGGTTTGAAATACATCCTTGAAATCAGGAATCCCTAAGTAACTATTCAAATATCCACTCTTAATTATAATCATAATAGGATTAATTGTAGTAATAGTATTAGATATAATACACGTAACTCATTTTTCCGTTTAACCCGTTAACTAACTTGAAAAAACAAATCTCGTTTCAGATATATAATACATTATACAATACAAGTTCATAGATAACACGCCGTTAATTAGAGTCCTTATATATTCTGATTCTCTCCGTCACGTTCTATATATATCACTGCGCCTTTACTCCTCCCTCTCTCTATCTCTCTCTCTCTTCCGCCAATTCATGCTCAGGTGTTTTATTCTTGGATCTGCTTATATTTGTTTTTGTTTCGATTTTCGATTCGATTGATCGGAGATGAGTAATTGTGTGGAAGTTGAGAAGACTAAAACGGCGGAGGAGAAGGCGATAGACGCATGGCTTCCGGTGACTTCTTCGAGAACGGCTAAATGGTGGTACTCAACTTTCCACAACGTCACCGCCATGGTCGGTGCCGGTGTTCTCAGCCTCCCCTTTGCCATGTCTGATATGGGATGGTATGTAAATATCTACCTTCGTTTTTTTTTTTCTTTTTTAATTTTCACACGGCAAAGTATTCGTTACTTAGGGTTTCGTAGAATCTACACCCCTGATGAAATACAGTAATACACTATGTAGTCTTACATTATTCATCGACACAAAAATAATACACACACCTGTATGTGTGTTTAGTGGATAATTATTTATGTAGATCTACGGTTTAAAACGTTGTCTTGTTTAACATGCATTAATTTTATTGATTTAGTATTTTTGTTCCCACTATTTCGACGGAATTTTTAGATTTTTATTTGTGTATAAATTACTCTTGTCGTGCCAAAATATTTGTTGCTTTTGTAGGACTTTTTTTTCTTTCAAATTAGTGTATTAATAATTTTAATGATTTAGAATTTTTATTTTGCCCTTATTACTATTAATTAGAGAATAATTAATGAAAATTATAACCAGAAAGCATATTTTAATAGTTTTCTTAATACATGTCCAAAATTAAAGAAATTCTTCTAATTTTGCTTATATGGACACATGCAACAATATATATAAATATATGTCATCTAACTTGGTTTATAAAGATAATTGAATTTAAATTGAAATATAAAACAATTTTATAGATGAAATCCCCAATTACGCACCAATCTAATGTGTGTATATTTCTATTTTTTATTCTGCAATTATAAAATTCTGACTCCGCCACTGATTTTGACCAACAGGGGACCCGGTGTGACAGTCATGATACTATCATGGATCATCACACTGTACACACTGTGGCAAATGGTGGAGATGCACGAGATGGTACCCGGCAAGAGGTTCGACAGGTACCACGAGCTCGGCCAACACGCCTTCGGCGAAAAGCTCGGGCTTTACATAGTTGTACCTCAACAAGTCGTGGTACAAGTCAGCACGTGCATCATCTACATGGTGACAGGTGGCACCTCCCTCAAGAAATTCCACGACACTGTCCGCCCCAACGAAGTCGGGAGCATCAAGCTCACGGGGTTCATCGCCATTTTCGCTGCCGCCCAATTCCTCCTATCTCTCTCCCCCAACTTCAACTCCATCTCCCTCATCTCCCTTGTTGCAGCCGTCATGTCTCTAACGTAAGTATTTTTATTTATCGTTTTTTTGTGTACGGTAGCATTATCGACCCCCCTTTAAAGTTTTTTTATTTGCATTTTTGGCCACACTGACATAAAATCTTGTTTCCGCCACTGCATACACAGACATATACAATTTATTTATTAATTAGTTTTCTTGAATTTAGGTATGCTATTATTGCATTTTGGCCCGTGCTTACATAAAATCTTGGTTCCGCCACTGCAGACACATACATTTATTTATTTATTTAATTGGTTTTCTTGAATTTAGGTATGCTACTATTGCATGGGTAGCTTCACTAACAAGGGGAGCTGCTCCGGATGTGAGCTACACTCTAAGGGGCGCGAGCGATGCGGCTAAGGTTTTGAACTTCTTTAACGCGCTCGGAAATATAGCGTTCGCGTACGCGGGCCATAGCGTCGTGTTGGAAATTCAGGCGACGATCCCCTCGACACCCGAGAAACCCTCGAAGAAGCCTATGTGGAAGGGAGTTATCTTCGCTTACGCTATAGTTGCTATCTGCTATTTTCCGGTTGCTTTCGTCGGTTACTACGTGTACGGGAACTCGGTCGATGACAATATCTTGGTCACACTTGAGAAACCTAGATGGCTCATTGCTGCAGCTAACTTGTTTGTCTTGGTCCATGTTATTGGAAGCTACCAGGTTTTTATTATATATAATTATTACAATTTATTTAATTAATTTCATCTGATTTTTTTATTTATTTAGGTATATATTGAATTTCATCTGATTTTTTTTTTTTTTTTTTTTTTTTTTAAATTTAGGTATATGCAATGCCTGTATTTGATATGTTGGAAACATTCTTGGTTAAGAACTTGAAGTTTAACCCGTCGACGCAACTACGTGTCATTACTCGTTCCTCGTTTGTCGGTAAGATTAATTAGGGTTTTTTTCTTCTTCTTTTAGGGTGATGAAATATATATATATTTCTAATTTAATTTTTTTTTGTGCAGCAATAACTATGTTTATTGGCATGACATTCCCATTCTTCGGTGGTTTACTTGGATTCTTCGGTGGATTTGCTTTGGCACCAACCACATACTTCGTAAGTGATAATTACCACGTTGCCCTTTTTCAATTTTTTTTTTCATCGGATGTAGAATCTACGACACTGTTGGTTCATAATACGTTAATCGAATACGAAGTAACTTTTATTTGATTCTAATAATCGATTATGATTTCAGCTTCCTTGCATCATCTGGCTCATTGTCCGAAAACCAAGGAGGTTCAGCTTCTCCTGGTGCATCAATTATGTAAGTTATTAGAACACAAAATTCTTTATTAATTTATTATTATTATTTTTTTCATCTGATTTAATTATTTTAATTATGAAATTATTGAATTACAGATCTTCATTATTCTTGGGGTTACATTGATGATTTTAGCACCAATTGGAGGACTCAGGAACATCATCTTATCAGCATCTTCCTACAAATTCTACCAATGATTTTATTTATTTATTTATTTTTTTTTTTTGCAAAATATCTCAAGGAATATACATTTTTGTAAATAATGGTAATATTTTTTTAATTACCATTATTTATTCCTGAGATTATTAATTAGTCCTAGTTTTTTACTTTAGCCAGAATTACTGTTAGCAAGTTTTATTTTAACTTTTTTTTAAAGTATCTTTTTGTACAGATGCTTAGTCCTCAGAACAGCTTTTACTTGGATTTTATATTAGTAATTTATTTTCATTATTTCAAATGCTTAGAGAATAACATGAAATGAGTAAATATTTATAGATTTATTATTTTACTTAAAATAAGAAAAACTGCAAACAAATGATATTGAAAAGTTTACTTAAAACTAGCTCACTTATACTTATATTATAATAATTTAATTGCACTTTATTAAATTAGATTAGTGGTTGATTGCAACAATCTAATGATAAAAATTTATCATAAAGCAATGATGAATAATTAATTAATTAAATAATTATTACCATATGTGAAGGAGAAAGGCTACTGGTCTAACCATCACCTACCAATTAAAATGACATGATTAATATATCTAATCATTTTATGGATAAACCAATTGCCTTTTTGTATGATCATTTTTCCAGAATAATTGGAATTACTTTTGTTAACATATGAAAGTGCTTTTGTTATGAATTACTTCCTTCATCCCGCAATATCTGTCACTTTTAAGTAATGTTCACGTTTTATATTATCCGTCACTTTAAAATTCTCATGCTGCATTAATTACATTTTTTTTCAAATTTGCCCTTATTAACTAACTCTCCGACAACCTCTCAACTTTAATTAGTAAATAAAGGTATTTTGGTCCGACAGTGTATTATTTTTTTTCTAAAATCATGACCTATTTATTAAGTTTCTTAAGATTTGTGCATAAAGAGTATGTACTATAGACATGTATATAAGCTCTAATCGAGTACGTATTTATTTGGTTAGTCGGGATAAATTCTTCGTAATAAAATTATAAATACATTTAATCTAATAGATTTTATATTTGAGTATCTTTCAAATGATAATTTAAAATTATAATTATATATATATGGTATTTAAAATCCAACCAACAGATTCTTAAATTTGATTCTTTCATACTAAATACTAAATATACGCATTTAGGGATGTTGGTGAACAATAAATATTTACCAGAAGTACAGTTCATGGGATAATATATATATTTGATCATCTTCAATTTATTCCATCATACATTCAATTTTTCAAATATTCCTAAAAAAGAAAAGAAATGAAGAAATAAATGGAAATAAATAGGTATTTGGAGTAACTGGAAAGTAAGAAAAGAAAGAAAGAAGGCAGCTTGCAGTGAAGGAAAAAAGTAGCGGCGTTACTGAAAAGCGAATATAACAAACCAAACATTCATTACTCATTTTCATTTCATGTTCTTTCTTTTCAGCTTCTCGCATTTATTGCCTGGCAAAAATCAATTGAAGAACTGAATTTTTTTTTATTTTTTTTTTGTTTTGATTTTTCAATTTTTTTTCTCGTTCGCTTTTGCTGCTGTGCTGGTGGTGGCGGTGTTGCTTCCTTGCTACACATCTCTCTCTCTCTACAATTCACCTCTCACGTGAACTGTAATTGCACCGTTTTTCGTCATTACTTTTCTTCTCGATTTTGTTTTTTGCTTTTTTTTTTTAATTTTTTTTGGGGGCAGTTTATTTCGGACATGTTTAAAAATTATACAAGCCCCTGCAGATCTACTCAACTTTGGGGGTCATAATTTGGGGGGATTTTTAGGGTTTTTTTGCTGTTAAACTAGTGAGTTTTGAAGTGGTTAACTCTGGAATGGCGATTCCGTACGCGTAATTGAGATTGTTTTTACTCTTTGGAGCTGATGAAATTTAGTCCAGAATTGAAGAATTTGATATGTTTTTGGGGTTTGGTTTTGGCATTTTGAAAAGGAAGTGAGGGTTTGGATTGGGGTTAATCTGGAAAGGATTTCTGTAATTCTGCATTTACATTTTGTCATGGCATATGAGTGCAAATGCATGAACAGATAAAACAATTTTCGTTGCCTTGAATGGAAATGTGAAGAGAAAGAGGGTTGTTCTAGGGTTACTGTTCATGATTTTCGGTTTCAAATTTGGACTTCTGAAGGGATTAGAATGAGAAGTTATTTGGTGAGCTCAGTTAGGGTTTGAAAAAAAAAATGCACGAATCGCCTACGATGAGAATTTCGCCTCGGAGGGAGATGAGGCCGGAGAAACACAAGAGAGGGCGTAGTCTCGAGAGTGGGATTCTCCACCGAAAGAAGGAAGACGATCTTGCTCTGTTCAATGAGGTGCAGAACAAAGAACAAGACAATTTCCTTCTTCAGTCGAACGACAACTTTGATGACATATTCTGTAAATTCTTACACCCCATACTAAATGATGTTTTGGCATATTAAGCATGTGGTGCATTTCATGTTTCCTTACTGACAACATTGTTTTGTTCTTTTTGTTAATTATGGCGGTGGCAGCGATAAAATCAAGATTCTTCTCAGATTATAAGCTTGGAATCTCCGTTCGTGCTCAAGGAGAAAGTAGCGACCTGCTCAATGGTGATGGAGATAAAAACGACTATGACTGGTTGGTTGTTTTCTCTTTTAAGGAATGAGTTATGAATATAATTCTTTCTATCTTTTCTTGAATTTATGTTTTTTCACAAGTCAAAGTATAAAAGAGCAACCATGAAAATACTTTGAGGATGTAGTTAGGTTTTCACATAAATTGAGCTTATACAAACTATTTGTCAGCTGCCACGTGTGTTCGTATATTAAGTAACGTCCAGCTGTACATATTGCTTGATTGAAGTTCCATGCTTGGTTTTTGGATTTTTCTGTTGATAACATATAGCCATCGATTATCTATAGGTTGATAACTCCTCCAGAAACTCCTCTTTTTCGTTCTCTTGATGACGAGACACGAGAAGTCAATGTTGAACCTAGGGGCAGGCCCAGAAGTCAACCTGTTCCAAACTCACAGTCACCCACGGTAATATTAAAAGCTCAAACATATATTAATCATGTGTCATTACAAATATTTGATATATGTATCTTTCAACTACAGATGGAGAACGGTTACAGAAGCGGTAGAAGGAGTGCAAGTCCTAAATGCCTTAGTCCATCTCCACGGTCAGGCAGTAGTACATTGCAATCAAGAAGTAGGCCATTTTCCACCAATCATTCAAGTCCACCTCATACTCTATCCAATCCTTCTCCATCGAGGAGGCAATCACCGCCTGCTCTAAGGTCTAATTCACCAACTCCTAGGAGGATGAGTGGGTCCCCCGTCAAGACAAGTCGGGGGAACTCTGCTTCACCGAAAACGAGAGCATGGGAATCTAGCATTGCTGAATTTTCTTCAGAGGCACCGCCTAATCTTCGTACCTCACTGAATAATAGACCAGCATCCAGAAATGGCCGACAGTCAATGTCTCCTACTGCTTCTAGAAGCGTCCGTTCATTGAGTGGTCATGAGCGGGACCCGTTTAGTTTCAACGGGAAAAGTTCATTTGCATCATGCGGTGATGATGATGTCAGCAGCTCGGACCGTTCAGCTCCAAGAAGCATCGGTGCTTATCCCAGCTACACAAACACTGCCATGAGTTTTTCTAAGAAACCGGCAAAAAGTTTGTCAAGTTCTGCTCCTAAAAGATCCCTCGATTTGGTGCGACAAATGGTAAGAAACTTTCTCTTTTTAGTTCTGGAGTTTTGCTTACTTGATGGATAGACACTTTTGGCCGTATATTGTAGTTAATTATAATTGTTTCCTTCTGCTCTCCACGTGTTGTTTTACTATTATTGTTGGTGTGTTGAATGATTTAAATATGTCTACCAACCTTTTTCTTTCCAACCGTGTTGTTTTATGTGCTTTCCATGTATTATTTATTCAAGCACTAGCGTACAAACATTTAATTGTCTTGATTTCACTACGATCTTTTTAGACACGTTTTTAACAATTAGTTGTGTTAAGTCCGTTTCGTAAAATATTTCTACATCTATTACTCTCACAACTGCAACATCATATCTCCTCAATCCAATTGGGTTCAATGTAGTGGAAAAACAGGATAACAAAGGCAAGCATTCCCGAAGCAGATACCTGTTATATTTCTTACTAAAATGAAAATGTCGTAAATCTAACGGTTACCATGAGTTTCAGAAATAAAAAAGTATGATAACTGTCGTATTTGTATTTCATATATTGGATGAAAACTAATTCTTGTCCGCTTGCTCTTTCCTATCTAGATTTGATACGGTAAATGTTTATGCCTGAAGCATGACTCGTGGCAGTATTTTTTCGCGAGTATTTTGACCAAAATATTCATTTACAGGATCGCAAAGGTCCCCCGCAGAATATGTTTAGGCCTCTGCTGTCAAGTGTCCCCAGTTCAACGTTCTATGCAGGAAAAGCGAGTGGAAACCATCAGTCTCGTACATCCATGAATTCTTCAATCACAACAAGCAGTAACGCTAGTTCTGATCAAGCAACAGGTGGAGCCCACGGTACTGAAGAAAGTGAGCAGAACCGGGAGGACATGACAAGTGACTGCGTGAAGGGACTTTATCCAGATGTAGATGATGAAGTATTTGACATGGAGCTGGCTGATGCTCTGGTTGGAGATGTCGAGAACAGAATCGTGGAGGACTCGCTTAGTGATGGGCATGGTGAAATCGATGGCGTATACGCTGATGGCGCACCGGATATGGCAATATGCTCTGAATGTGGTCTCGTGTTTCATTCACCAGAGGTATTAATGGAAGGGTATCTACAACTTTGCCTGGAATGCAAAGGTTTGGAGGTAAATTCAATTATAACCAGTCCACTGAAAATCGAAATGGTTGGTGAGAAGAATACACAGGACTTCGTTCAGAGTCCAGAACATGGATCACTACAAGCTACTACTTCTGCTGATGAAGCAGGAGTGGATCGTCTCGACAACTTGGCCAGTTTGAGTCAACATGCACATGGTGACTCAGGCCATAACCTTACAGATATGCCGATTGAGGAAAGGGCTTTTTCCACTCAGCAAGTCGTAAAGCCACTTACGAATGGTGATTCAGAATGTGCTGGTATATCCTTGCTGCTGACGAGATCAAACAGTGTGAAAGGGCGTACTGTTCAAAGCAGGAGTTTTACGGCAAGTAACACCAGTTATGATGATTTCTCCTATGTGAGGGGCAGTGTGAATAGCATGAGAAGCTCAATCGACCATAGCAGTACATCTTTATCATCTTCAGTTGATCTGGGGTATTCTAGGCAAAAGGAAATCCAGATTCATCGGCAATCAAGTGGCCATAAATCGGATTTAGAAAATTATAGATATGAAATGCCCGCAAAGCACAAACGCTCCGTCTCTTCAATGTCTGATGCTTCAGCTCGTACGTTGCAGGTCCCAGTTATAACACATGGAGATAGTTTTCAGGTAATTACGGCCAACGTGGATAAGGAATTTGGGGAGGAAATAAGTCTCGATCCGCGAGAACAATCGCTGGCTTCTGAATGTACAGAAGCAGAGAGTTCAAGCACATCAACTGCCTCGGAACTATCAGGCCCGTTGATGAATGTCTGTACAGAAGATAATTCAGTGCTGTCAGATTTGATGCCTCAAGATCCAGCATCAGATCATATTCAAGCCGAAGAAGATGCAATACCAAGTTCATGTGTTGACACGGTGGAAATTGCGGAAGTTCCTAAGACGAGCTCTCTCGGTGCAATATCTGAAATAGAAACTGAGAATGCTGGTGTTGTATCTGCTAATTTCCATTCCGATGAATTAGAGCACAATGAGGCTAAAACAGGAACTCGCGAAGAATTTGGCACATCACATCTTGCTCATGGTGTTATTGGTACGTACATCTTAGATTCTAAATGATGTTCGATGGTTTTGTTCGCATTTACATTTTTGTTATGCGTGAGCATCTTATTCTTGACCCGATACTGTGGGCAGACTGTTCATTTTGAGTTGAAGCTATCACAATTAAACTTATGCACCATAGTGAAATTTAGATAATTAATTTGGTTCAGGATATTCTGGTTGCCACCAATTACGTAGGTAGGCAGCCAGAATATTACATCATCATAACTGATACTCCTATGTCGTTTTTCCCCTCCTTATCTTAACCTGTACTGAATTTCTTTGTACTTTCTGTTTTGATCTTAAACTTCCGAATTACAGAAGAATCGAGGGTTCTGATAGAAGACACTGGTGAAACAAAGCCAAGAAGTCTGACCCTCGAAGAAGCGACCGATGCAATTCTGTTCTGCAACTCCATAGTCCACAATCTAGCATATGAAGCTGCAAATATTGCAATACATAATGAAATCTTGCCAATTGAAGTTCTTCGACCAATTGTAAAACCTGTGGGCAAATCCGATTCGGAGAAAAGAGATAATACACGCTCAAGGACCGTACGAAAACGTAATTCCAAGTCCCAGAAAGCTCCTACAGAAAACAGGGTACAGATGGATACAAAACATCCTTGTAATAATGGTGAAACTGATGAGAATTCTAATCCAGGTATTGTTAGAGATCCTAATAACGCGGATAGCTTGATTCCTCCGAAGCTGGAGTCCAAGTGTAATTGCATAATCATGTAGAAACTGTGGCCGCTTCGTATTATTACAGAAGAGGGTGGTCTGTGTGTTTTTGTGTGTGTGTGTGTGTGTGTTTTTTTTTTTTTTTAACTTGGTTGCTGTTTTGGAAAGTGGCAATAGACAATCCTTTGTTGTAAAGTTCTAATTTTGATTAGGTTGATAATTATGGAAGGCAATTTGGTAGTCTTTTGTTTTTGTGTCCATTTCTTGATGATGAAAGAGCAGTTGATGTATTCTTACAAGAAAGTGTATTATTCAAGAGTAAGATTTTTTTGACCTTTGTAATTACTTGTACATTTGTTGTTGAGATTGAGATGCTTTTTTTTCTTATTGTAAGATGCTTTATAAAGTTACTCTTATGGCCGGAATTGGAAATTGGATGGATCGGATCGGAATTGACATTTTTTTTTATTTGGCAGTTAAACTAATTTCAATTTTTTTTAGAAAAATTGGATATTTGAATTTCGGAAAATGGGATGGAAAAATTTGTTCAAAAAATGATTTTTTTTTCGATTGGACGTGTCGAAATCGGAAATTCATGTATAATTTCGGCAAAAAAAATGAAATTTCCGGGATCATTTTCGAAAATTAAAGTCGAAAACTTGTATATATATTCCTTCAATTAAAAAAAAAAATCGGAAATCGAAACTTCAAAAAGACCACCTCTAAATAGCAAAATGCTTGAGAAACTTTAGATTTGAGACAATATATATATTGATATGATTACCATTAATTGTACGGACAAATACTTATATGTGATTACATGCTTCCTTCTTTAACCAGCCTGAACAGGCATATACTCACATTCCTCGACAAATGCAGCAACCTCAGCCATCTCAAACAACTCCAAGCACATCTCATAACACTCGGCCATGGCGAAACCCATTTCTACGCCTTCAAGCTCATCCGCTTCTGCACTCTCCGCCTCTGCAATCTCGGCTACGCGCGACACGTGTTCGACAGATTCAACTCGCCCAACATTTATCTCTACACCGCGATCATCACTGCGTATGCTCAAGTACCCGATCACCTGTCCGCTGTGCTTCTTTACCGCGATATGGTCCGTGAAAATCGGTCGAAGCCCAACCACTACATGTTTTCGATTATCTTGAAGTCGTGGCCGGAGGTTGTGAGGAGTTATGGGGTGGAATTGGTGCAAGCCCAGATTGTGAAATCCGGGTTTGGTGGAAACCCGGTTGTGCAGACGGCCATTTTGGACGGGTACTCGAGGTGTGGAGCAAATGTTTGTCTTGCAAGGAAGGTGTTCGATGAAATGTCTGAGAGGAATGTGGTATCTTGGACTGCAATGATTTCAGGGTACGCGAGAGCTGGGCAGCTAGGCAGCGCCGTTTTGCTTTTCGAAGAGATGCCGAAGGGTATAAGGGACACACCGTTCTGGAATTGTATTATTTCTGGGTGTGTGCAGAATGGGTTGTTTTACGAGGCCATCGAGTTTTTTAGGAGAATGGTTGTCGAAGAGGGGGTGAGTAGGCCCAATCAAGGTACTATCGTATGTGCACTTTCCGCTTTAGGACATAGTGGAATGCTGCAGGTTGGAAAGTGCATTCATGGCTACGTACATAGGATCGGACTTAGTTCGGATTTATTCGTCGTAAATGGCCTAATCGACATGTACGGCAAATGTGGGAATTTCGCGAAATCAAGAATCGTTTTCGACAAATCCAATGAAGTAAATTTGACGTCGTGGAATTCTCTGATAAATTGCTATGCGTTGCATGGTCGATGCCGCGAAGCGATTGCTATTTTCGAAGATATGCTGCAATCCAAAGATAAAATAAATCCCGACGGTGTGACGTTTATCGGATTACTGAATGCTTGCACGCACAGAGGATTGGTTATGGAGGGTCGTAGTTATTACAATACGATGATTGAAAAGTACGGAATCGAGCCTCAAATCGAGCATTACGGGTGTTTGATAGACCTTCTTGTCCGGTCCGGAAAATTCGAAGAGGCTATAGAAGTTGTGGAGGGAATGAGAATTCCGCCCGATGAGGTCATATGGGGTTCGTTGCTTAACGGGAGTAAGATTCATAGGCGTGTAGACATTGCTGAATTTGCAGTGAAGAAATTGATCGAGATTAATCCGACGGGTAACGGTGGTTATAGTTCGATTTTGGCTAATTTATACGGGGAAATGGGGAAGTGGGACGAGGTACAGAGAGTTAGGACAACAATGTCTGAAGGGAATGTTTGTAAACCAGGTGGTTGCAGTTGGATAGAAGTTGAAAACCGAGTTCATAGTTTCTATTCGGTTGATCGATCGCATTGTAGAACGGAGGAAATATATGCGGTTTTGGGTTGTCTGGTTGATAATGTAGAAACGGCAGTTAGTTTAAACTGCAATGCAGATGGGAGGTGCTATTCGCGGTAGCAAAATTACGAATGTCGTTTTAAAAAATCCACTCTCTATCTTTCTTTCTCTCTCTACAATTTTAGCTTTTATATTAGAAATCATTCCAAAACTCATGTTACTGTAGCCATTTGCAAAAAAAATGAGTGCATCGAATGAAGATCGAGATATGGAATCTAATGAGGTAAAATTTGTTCGTTTTTGTTCTTTAAATAGTGAAAACGCGACCCACGACCAAACTGGGAGCTAAAAAGTCCGATTCACGCCCGGTTTGGGCGCGTAAAAGTGTTATCCGCGCCCGATTTGGGCGCCCAACACAGCTTTCGGCGCCCGGTTTGGGCGCGCTCTGTGACTGAGATTTAATAAAAAAAATTACATATTTATTCTGCCACAAGGATTCGAACACGGGACATTATTTTGGAAGCACAAGCTTACCAAACCAACAAAGCTACAGCCATTTTGATAATAAATTATTATTAAATTGTATTTATAGATTTCGTTATACTTCGCAAAAAAATAATAAATATACGCGCTGCTAGAAGGACTCGAACACGGGTCTATTGCGAAAAAACGAGACGCCCGACCAACTAGGCCAAAGAAAGTTCATTAACTGATAATTATTTAAATATAATATACCATCATTTATACAGGGATAAAAAAAAATTGAACCGGACGACCGGTCCAGAACCGGCGTCCGGACCGAACGCCCAAACCAATTTTCCACGCCCAAAATGGGCGTGTGAAAGCAGTTTCCACGCCTGTTTTAGGCGTGAAAACTGCTTTCACACTCCCATTTTGGGCGTGGAAGATGCGCAGTTTTTATTCAAAATTGACCCCCAAATCGCGATTTTCCTTCGATTTTCATATAATTAACAACAAATTCAATATATATAAGTAGTTTAGATGAGTAATTACCTTTCAAATTGAGGAGATTTTCGGATTTGGAAGGATTGTGAGAAGGATTTAGGATTTTTCTGAAATTTGGGGTTTTTTTGTGGTTTTGGGGTTTGAGTGAATATATTGGGGAGTTTTTAGAGAGAGAAAGGAAATGTATTGTGAACGACATTCGTAATTTTACTGCTGCGTAAATCATTTCAGAATGCAGATTGATGTTTATGACGTAATTTAAATCTATGGGCCCCTCGAACTTAAAATCCTGGCTCGGCCGCCGGTGTGCAGTGGCATATGTAGACAATAGTCCACAAAGTTATTGCGCTCTATTTACTCTTTAGTCTTTACCAACTAGCCAGCTAGGTCATACTTCCCATCACCAATCAATTTTTTTGGGATTTGCTTTTTACCGTTTGAAAAGTGCTATTTACCGTTCAAAGACTCTCTCTTTCTCTCTCTAAAAAAATTCGCTCTCAAGACGATTTCATCACAAATCATACTTATTGGTGTGATATACGAACATAAATGAGTTCATCGGATGAAGATCTGGATAGCGGACACAACGAGGTAAAAATTCCGTCTTTTCGATCGAAAAAAATGGGCTAAACGTTTCAAAGCCCAACTCGGGCGCCCGAAG